>BGNK01002709.1:75448-92384 GCA_003297005.1 Symbiodinium sp. clade A Y106
CTACTACTACTACTACTACTACTACCTCCGACAACGACGACGACTACTACCACTGTTACTACTACTTTGACTAATTCTACTTTTATCACTATTAGCACAAATAGTACTACTACCTCTACCACTACTACTACTACTACTACTACTACTACTACGACTACTACTACTACTACTACTACCACCACTACTATTATTATTATTACTACTACTACTATTACTACTATTACTACTATTACTACTATTACTACTATTACTACTACTACTACTACTACTACTACTACGACAACTACGACTACGACTAGTACTGAAAGTTTTTTTTGATGGGGACGAAATCTCCGGATTCTCCTAGGCTTGCCTGTAAACTGGTAGAGAAAGTTTTTTTTNCTACTACTACGACAACTACGACTACGACTAGTACTGAAAGTTTTTTTTGATGGGGACGAAATCTCCGGATTCTCCTAGGCTTGCCTGTAAACTGGTAGAGAAAGTTTTTTTTTGATTGGGAAAAAGTTTCTCTTTGATTGGCTAAAAAGTTTTTTTTGATTTTTGAGGAAAGTTTTTTTGATTCAAAAAGAGTTTTTTTTTGACGGGTTTCCCGTTCAGGAACCCCTCGTCATACGTTTTCGTGCAGAGCTTTCTGAAGAAGGCATAAAGATCATAAGTTTCAAAGGGTCTCTAAGCAGATCTGTGGTGCCCCAAGAGCTTCAGAATCAGCACGCAGGCCGCAGAAACTTTGAGACAGAGCCACGGGGCGTGCCCTCCGTGCGATTTGACAAAGTTGCCCCACCTCTTGAGAACCTTGGTTCCGATAACGATAAGGGCTCCGTTAAGTGATCCCATAAGAGCTCTTAGGCCCTAGGCCAAACGTTCGAAGCAGCTTTTCCACCCGCTGATGCTACCTGAACGGTGGGTTACTGCAATCGTTTTGAGCCTTTGTGGTGCCTAAGCTTCAATAGCCTTCCCCTCAGAGGGTTTAGGGAAAGTTCAGGTTTTAGGGGTTAAAGTGCATGAATCTGAAGAAGAACAGAACTTGATGGCTGCAGAAACTTCCTTGTCAGCGGGTGGCGAATTAGGCTTGCCAGGGTCCATGATGCAGGATGAACGTTGTTTCAGGGTATTGCCATTGCTGCTTAAGGTTACCGGGGTTGGTCGTTCAAGGGTTCAGAGGGCGGAGGGTGTTTAGGCTTAAAAAGCTCAGGGTTGTAGGGTTTAGGTTCACGGTTTGTGGAGTCGAAATCTAAATCCATAAGTTGTATTGCTGGGGACTTGCAGGGACGGCTTGACATCCTCGTGCTCAGGAAAAGATCTGTGGCCAATGACACCAACTACGGCGACGACCTCCATGCAGGATCTTTAATCACGCCGACCCGCTTCCAATTTCTTGGCATTTTTGCGGAGGAGACGCTGCGCGTGCTTTCTTTAAGGGAATATTTTCGGGCACAATTCAAGAAGACCTAGAAGTAACAGTACAGGTCAGCTTTCTTGTTTTATTCAATCGACCCAGTGACCATACGCCCCGCCTGTATTGTCTGAGTGAGCGCCGAAACTCCTAAACCCTAAACCCCTCGCCTTTTACAAGAGCTTTTCAAAAGCCCTAAACCCAAAAGCCCTAAACCCCAAACCCCAAAAAAACCGTAAACCAACAAATTCACACGCCACAGGACTTTGTTCAGAAGCGGCCGGTCGCGGAGGTGGCGAGTCTCCTCCGGGGAGCTGGCACCCGGAGAGCACAAGTTTCCCCTTTCAGGGCTCTCTTTTCTTTTGAGGGATCTACCAGGGTTCCTTCAAGGGTTCTATAAGGGATCTATAAGGGTTCCTTAAAGGGTGTTGGGTTTTGTGTTTTGACGGGTTTTAGGGCTTTTCAAGTGTGTTTTGTCTTCGGTGTTTTTGGGTATTTGGGTTTCAGGGTTGGCTAACCGAACTCAGCATCCCATTGTTTAGTTAGCTGGAGACCTATAAAGGATTTTCCCGAATGAGAAGGCAGAACGATTCTCAGTTTAAAGGTATGGGTGAGACAGTTGGCCCGAAATCGCTGCTAACTTTTCGCAAGCGTCAAGGGCCATGGAAAGCCGCAAGTGAAAAGGCATTTTTACCCATTGGGTGTTCGCGTGTGTCGTGGTAATGTGTTGCACTGCGGCATACTAAGGCTGCAGGTCCTTTGTTTGTTGCGCTGGTTCCTTTGAATTTGCAGGTCGTGCAAGGGCTGCATATTTGTTTCTTGGGTCACAGGACTGAGGCTTTGCCATTTGTCATGGAAACCTGGATTTTGTCTTTGCGGGTCCCATGGTGGAGAGGGCTCACATGTGAAGCAAGCTACATCAACTCTTGCAATGATGTACTCACGGTATTCACAGTTCCCACTGACAGGCTTGACCAGTACGTTCCGAATTCTTTTGATGTCGAGCATTGCAGCCTTATCCCAAAACCCACAAGAGAATCAGGCTTCTGCGAGGAGGACGAGAAGCTTGATGCAATCGTGCAGCGGGCAGGAAGCGAGGATGGCTTCTCGGCTGCATTCAAAGGGCTGAGACTTCGGAAACTGCTACTGTGGTTGCTCTCAACGCTTTCAGGACTGATGTTAGTTCTACATTGATCCATGCGTTGTTGTCACCGTTCGTTTGCTAAGATCCTCTGCGCAGCCACTAGTTCTCATCAATTCGTGCCGCCTACAATCGTCAGAGAGAGTAGCAAGTAGCCTAAACAAACCCACAATGTGCGGGTGATGATGTCAACGATGATTCGTAGTGGTGGTGGTTTTTATGCAGGTTGCACCAAAGTTCAAAGCCTTTTCAAGTCCACTAGTTCTTGAACCCAGCATCGACAATAAGATACCGAGTCTAGTTACAGTACTGCCAACCTAGAAAAGGGGCCTTAATAATTAATACTATTCTGGTGGTTCCTTATCATAATTATAGTATAATGGGCCCCAAAACACTATTCTAATTATTAAGGCCCCTATATTGGTGGCATCCTTGGAGTCGATCCTTTTTCAGCCGGTGCTGTGCAATCAACTGAACAGGAAGTCCGCTCTTGCTCACCCAGTGCACACCTACAATTTGGGGTTTAGGGGTTTGGGGTTTAGGGGTTTGCGGGTTTAGGGTTTAGGGTTTGGGGGTTTAGGGGTTTAGGGTTTAGGTTTTAGGGCTTGTTACAAGGCCGAAGATAACGGTGGTTTTCGTAGTGCTCATCTTTGCCTTAGCAGGCAAAGCTCAAAAGCACCAAGGGCAATCATGTATCAGCATCGTAGCTGCAGAGAAACTTGACCTTCGTTTGTTTGTAAGTACCTGCACGAAAGGCAGAGACGCTCCATGTACGTGGCTTTGTTTGAAAGGAATTGAAAATTGGACCTGTGCTGCACAATAATGTCAGGGAAAGCTCGAGGACATTGCAGAAACCTGGAAGTACCCCAGAATTTACACAAGGATCCCCAACAAATTCCCAATGTCAACATGTGTAGGGTTCAGCGTCTCGGAACCAGGTAACGGAAAAGCCTCATTGGAGGATGCGCTGGGGGCCATTGAAGAGTGGCTGTCGACTGAGACTAATTGAGAGGATCTCTCTCGAGAGAGAGGGGGCCGTAATTAGGATCCTAGTACATAATAGTTCCAGATTGTCAAACTCGAAGTATGTAAATCCTTCAACCCTGCAAGCCCTGCAAAACCTACGAACCCCATATACCTTGTAAGCCCTAGAAGCCCGAAAAGCTGAAATCCTTGGAAACCCTTTATATCCTAAGCCCCAAAAAGGTGATTTACAAAAGGATCCTGGGAAGCTTCTTGCATCCGATCTGGTGGCCCTCACATGGGAGTTTCAGAACACCGGGGCGCCTTTCTCTAAGGGGCTCTTCTAATCAGGATGGTAATTACCAAGGACCCATATTAGCGTTCCTCAACCCTATAAAACCTACAGCCAGAAGCCGTTTTTGGGTGGGTACCCTCGTTTCTGGAAACTTTCACAGCAAACCCTCCGCAACGAAGGGCGCATGGGGGAGATCATTTTGACACCCGGGTTTAGGGTCTTATCAGAAATTAGGGTTGAGGATTAAGGACTTGTGGGCTTCAAGGTTTGTTGGGTTTCCAGGGTAGGGCCGTTAACTGAGGAATCCTATACGGCACTTTCCATCACACACACATCATGGACCCAGGGTTTGAGGTGTGCCACCATCTTCATCTTCACTTTTGTTCAGCATAGTCTGTTGTTCTTTCTCTACAATCTTTGTTGACCTCGTCTTGTTCAGGACGCATCAATAATAACATCACGAATGGCATTTCCGATGTCGTATTTGGCACGGTTCTGCCTTAGCTGTGTCGTTGTTGTTGTTGTTGTTGTTCTTGCTGCTGCTGTTGCTGTTGCTGTTGCTGAAGCTGTGTCTGTTGTTGTTGTTGTTGGTGGTGGTGGTGGGTGGTGATGGTGGTGGTGGTGATGGTGGTGGCGTTGTTGTTGTGGTTGGTGGTGCTGGTGTTGTTGTTGGTCTTGGTGTTAGTGTCGGTGTTGGAGTTGGTGTTGGTGATGGTGATGGTGAAGGTGCTGTTGTTGTGGTTGGTTGTTGGTTGTTGGTTGTGGTTGTTGTTGTGGTTGTGGTTGTTGTTGTTGTGGTTGTGGTTGTGGTTGTGGTTGTTGTTGTTGCTGCTGCTGCTGCTGGTGTTGTTGTTGTTGGTGTTGGTATTGTTTTTATTGCTCTTGAGTTGGATGTTGTTTGTTGTTGGTTGTTTCTTGTTAGTAGTGTTGGTTGGGGGGTTGTTGGTTTGGGTTGCGGGTTGTTGCCTTATGGTTGTTGGTTGGTGGTTGGTGATTTGTGGTTGGTGGTTTGTGATTGGGGGTTTGTGGTTGTGGTTGTTGCTGTTGCTGTTGTTGTTCTTGTTGTTGTCACCATCGCTTCGATGCTGCACGGAACTATGAGGACAAATCAGTCTCAGACGCTGTATAGACCTGTATGGCCTCTCGGCTCTCCCCATGGCTTCTTCGTTCCATCTCATCCTGGTGCGGGGCAGAATAACTGACCTTCATTCAGGCCTTCTTTAATGACGGCTGGACTGGAACTGGAAAACGTGCACCAGGATCACAGCGGGTAGGGAGTTCATCGGAGTTAGGGCCCTTGCCTGCTTCCTGGATGAGTAGTACCCTCACGCCCAGGCCGTAGGTTCAAGGAATGCGGGACTAGGGGCCTGGCTTTGCATCTAGTTTATCTACGGCGCCCAGGGTGCAGGAAGCTCTTTCCATCCGTTCTGGATCCCGACTTGAGCATGGAAGTCCTTTCTGAACGATCTTAACGCTGCCAGCGTTCCAGGTCACGTGTTCATTCCAGGACCCTGATTGTTTCGGCAGGACCATTGCTATCATCAACAGCTGGTGTTTCCCACCCCCCCCNGGCACTTTTGGCTGCAAAATCTTCCACTGATGCGGAAGTGGCACATGCCCCCCCGTCCTGGCCTGGCGACGCGGCAACCCTAAACCCTACTACGCTGGTAGAGATACGTGGGACTATGTGGAGCCTTGCCTGGCTTGTGCGAGAGTGAGCGACGAATAACCTACTACCCATATAGTAAGCCTTATGGATCCCTTAAATAGGAGCCCCTAAGCCCTACTACCCGTATATAGTAAGTCTTACGGCTCCCTTAATAAAAGTCTTAAATGGACCCTTAAGCAGGCTGGCGACGGGAAAGCGTGTGAGCCTGGCGGGGCGTGGACAAAGCCCTCCGGCTTTAGGGTTGAGGTTTAGGGCTGAGGGTTGAGGGTTTAGATTTAGGGTTTGGGGGGTTTGGGGTTTAATTAGAGTTTAGGAGTTTAGGGGTTAGGGTTGAGGGTTTTAGGGTTTAGGAGTTTAGGGTTTCAGGGCTAGACCAGCAGGAGTAATACAGGGTGCCTCCGAGAAAAGCCAAGGTTTGCTGTTTCAGTTTTGCAGGCTTTAGAGTTTCAGGGTATGGTGTTCAGGCATGCAGAATTAGGAGTATTCCCAAGGGTTCCTTAGCATACATCAGGGTCCTTCAAGTGCCCATGCGCAGTACAAGAGGTTTATGGTTTAGGTGTTTAGGGTTCGGGGAGGTGGCTTGCATGTGGCTGTCACGGCCCCCAAACGCTGAGAAGCACTTGCAAGTTTCTGGTCCTTAGCATAGGCTCTAATAGTGGGGTGGAAGGAGAACGGTCCCTATGAAATTCTACTACAATACACTTTAATGCAGCATTTGAATTATTACGGCCTGTATATTATTGTGTGCGGATTAGATCGCAGAGGTGGTTTGCGGGTTCCACAGATTCCGGCAAATGGCATTCATGGTGATCCTACTGTAGTGGTGGCCATGACGATATTGATCATCAAGAGCAAACGAATTACACACAAAGGTATTAGTTAAGGGCTACTTTAAAAACTTTAGGCCTGCCAAGGTTTAGGGCTTGGATTTAGGGTTTTGTGTGCTGCCGGGTTGGGCCTTCGACTATGTATGTTTCATGCTCACGCATGGCGGTTTCTTTCCCTCTCGCATGGCCGGGATCAATGCCCACTCGTCGGTTTAGGGCCTAGGGTTTGATGGCATTGTTCTGATGCACACACACACGTGCCTTTGAATCCACGACTCTCCCCCAGAGCAAGTGTAAGGCCAGCTTCGTTCAAACAGACGGATGAAGCTTAAACTGAAATGAACCCCTCTGCGCGTGCAGCTCTCAACGAACCTTAGACGCCTCAGACTCTCCAGTCCTACAAATCCCCAACCCAGAATCCCAAAATCCTAAACGCTAAACCCCTTACAGTGGGAGGCGAAGAACCCATTATAGTAGCCCTGTATTCAAATAAATACCAAAAACCTGTTCTGGGTGTTCCTTATTATAATCATAGTATAATGAGCCCAAAACCCTATTCTAATTATTAAGGCCCCTATATTAGCAAACCTTGTAGTTACAGTTCTTCCACCGCAAATCCACAGCCTCGGAATCCTAAACCGCAGAGTTTGCAGCAGCAGTCGCCCGAGGCTCTACTCCCGAATCCGGGCCTTCGAAGCCCAGAAGGTGGGTGTTCAAATGGCTTGCTTTCTAATATGGGGGCTTTTATAATTACCTATACTGTTCTGGGGGTTCCGTATTAGAAGTACAGTATAATGGGCCACAAACCCTATTCAAATCATTGAGGCCCCGATGTTAATTCCTTTATAGCATACTGTAGCAACTCCTTATTCAGGGCCAGAGGGCTTCAAGTTTGGGGCGGTGGAGCTTTGGGGGGTTTCGGATAGAGGGTTCAGGCTTTTTGGGCATGAGGCCTGATAGGTCATGAAAAATTCAGAGTAGCAGGAGGGCATGGATACGGGTTAGGGATTTTCTGAAACTCTAAAATCCTTCAACCCAAACCCCCAAACCCGTATTGATCCCGTATAGAAACTCTAAAACTCAAACCCTAAACCCTTATAGAATCCCGAAACCCTACAACCCTGAAGCCCGAAGACCCGTAGAAGGCCTAGGCCGCCCGGGTTGAGGCCTTACAGCATTACACCCTTACCCTAAATTAGCCCCAAACCCTAAAAACCCCTGAGGCCAAACCCTTGTAGAAGCCTTATATAGCACTTCGTTAGAAACCCAGAAGTCCTAAAACCCTATACCCTGTCTTGGAATCCAGTACCACCAGTAACATTAGTAAAAAAAGATTTGTATAACCATGTCCGTGACATCTGTTTGTCGAACTTGGCAGCTGAAGGGTTGGCAGTGCCAGGCAGGAATCGTCTTTCAGAGTCGCTGTTGTCAACGAGTTAACGAACCAGCAGAGGGGGCCAAGGATGTGAGATTTATCAAGCCCTAAACCCTGAAGCATGGGAGGGTCTTGTCCCAGGCATGGAGAGCACTTTGAAGGTTTCGAAGCCCACAACAGATCGTCCTCACAAGGAAGCCGCTAAGATAGAGCCTGAATCATCAGTATATATGGCTATTCCTCATGTGAGAATGAGATCCCATCACAGTTGCGCTGCTCTTGCGGACTGCAGGTGTGGCCAGCTGCTAGGGTGAGCTCAACGTTGGCTGAATACAACTTCGGCTCCTTTGTGGCCCTGTCATGTTTCGGAGAGGCTGATGGCTGTGGCACGTGTTAACTCGCGCAAGGGATGGTTGCAAGCCGTGTTTGTCGTCTTGGGATCGAGTGTTATGCATTGGTGTCAGAGCTCGTGGAGGTGCAAGAGACGGCCTGGGCTGGCAACTTGCGAGAGGAGTAGTAGTAGTAGTAGTTGTAGTTGTAGTTGTTGTAGTAGTTGTAGTTGTAGTTGTTGTAGTAGTTGTAGTATGTAGTAGTTGTAGTAGTTGTAGTGGTGGCAGTAGTAGGACGAACATGATGGTGATGATGATTGCCACGACGGCGTCTTAATGGTGTGATGGTAGCCATCTTGTCCTGCGGGCTTGTGCATGCACCTCACGCCACACGAGTCCTGACACTGATCATGGCGGATGCATTGCCGAGCAATCAGTCGCGAAAGAGGCTCGCATCGAAGTCCCAACGTCAGCTCTGCTTTCTGCTGTATGCACAACAGTGAAAAGCAACCTTGGGCACATCAAGAGTGGTCATGGGCATGAAAGCCTTTTGCGGCTTTTCATCCTCCGATCTGTCAGCAATCTTGTAGAGGCACAAAATTGCCAAGTCGCTCATGCCTCCACATTGCCACACAGACACACACTTGCCTGTCAGTTATGCATCGAGTGCCGATTACGATGCCAGAAGAAGTCCGGCAAGGACTACGATTTGCACTTGATGAGGCGGCTTGGTATGCAATGCTGTTCGATGCATCGGTTGGAAATACATAACTGAATTCTTAATAATTAATGGGTGTCGGAGTGTATCATGCTGTTGGGCTTCCCGGCATGACTATAGGGTCCCAGCTGGGGCGCGGAGAGGGAAACTGCGTATGTTCTATGCCTGGACCTACCTCCAAGTTGCTGCTGCTGTTGGTCGTTTGCGTGATTCTCGGGCAAGAGAGAAGAAGTTAAAATGCTTCTCGCTGAGGTAGAATTGAACCTTACCCTGGGTTGCTCAGATTTGGCATTCACCGGTGGAGGGTTTATCGGTCGACATGCTCCAGAAGACAAAGTCAGACAAAGTGACGAACCGTAGGAACCCGTGAAACCTCTGGGGGGACTTTTCCAAAAAGTCGGAGCTCACGAGCAACCTTCAAGTTCTACGACGGAAGCACCGCCCGACTTTTCTAAAGCCAGGCCTGGAAACTCATCGCCAAGGCTCCCTAAACCCTAAACCCTAAACCCTTAAACCGTTTAAATCCCATTAGCGAAGTCTCACTCATCAGACCTCGAACCATATGCCTCGCCTGGATTGTCCGAGTGTGAGCGCCGAAACCGTTTAAATTGGCAGAGTCTGAACTCGAAGCCCATAGCTCACACCTAGCCGTTTTGCCCCTGTGACACCGGCAGTTCCGGATTCGGGAAGCACCCCCAACCTAGGCCTGTCCTAAGCAAAACTAGCATAGACCCTAAGAGCCCTAAGCCTTTACTATTAATCGGATGTGGAAAAAATTAGGAGTCGGATTATTGTTCCCTGGTCCCTGTGATGCGACATTGTTAGATGGACGGGGAGAAAAGTGTTATGTTCTGTTATGGGCTTCCCAGAACCTTGTGCGACTGCACAGGGAGAATTCCCGCTTCCTCCACTTGAATGAGGTGGGAACGAGAGGGCTCTGGGATGCTACGGGCTTCTGGGACTCTAGGGTGTCATCATAGCTGGAAGGCTTAAGGGAGCGAAGCACCCTATACTTCGGTACCTGGTTTTGGGATTGTAGGTCTAGAGGTGTGTATTCTGAGGGGATGCATGCTTATACTAGTGGAAGGAACCTGGCAGAAAGGAGTTAATGCTTGCTTTGATCGAATTCAGCGAGAGGGTTGGGAAGTGAGAGTTCCTAACCCGTAAACCTCCGCACAAAAAGAGGCTTCGGTTTCAGGCATTTCGCTTAATAGTGGTATAGGTGGTCGGAGCTTCCCCGGAAGCCACCCTCAACCGCAAACCCTAGAACACCGAATGCCATTTAAACACCAGAGCTAAGACCCCACACCCGAAAGTCCAGTAGATCCAAAGCTACGGATGAATTCGACATCCTTAAACGCCGGATTAGCGAACCCAATAACCCCAAATCGAAGATCCTGTCCGAGTTGCGAGAGAGTAAAAACCCCGCATCTTCAGAAATCCGAAACCCCCAGAGCCTCCATGTGGGTACAGTAGAAGCCAAAAGGTTGGAAACCCAATAGCCTCAAACCTTAAGAGTAATGTATAGGGAATCCCAGCACTATTTGGCCTTAACCCGGTTTCCAACTTTATGGGGCTTACTTTACTGTAGTTGTCAAAATTAAGGTCCCTTTCTGGGTACCCTAAATAGTAGGTGTCGTATTATAATAAGGACCCCAAAAGGGGACCATAATTTTGACAGCCACCCATGTGCCTGCTCAGATGGACAAGGAGTCCTGCACAATGGACTCTTGTGAGAAGGCGGGACCATGACCGCCTTCTTGATCACGACCTGTAGGGTTTAGATTCTGGGGTTTGTTTAGCTACAAGGGGTTCGGATATGCGGTTAGGGATTTAGGAGTGTTTCTTGGTATGTGCATATCTATGTCGATATATATATATATATATATATATGTTTTTGTTTGCTATTGATTTGGTGTTTATGCATCTGTTCAATCATTTATGCCGGCTTTGCTGCGAGGTTTAGGACCTTCTGGTTTACATCTATGGCAGGCTGTCAGACCGGAAGCTAGCGTTCCGGCTCCGCGGCCGGCTTCAACTACGATAAACGAGTTTTCAGGCTTGAGTATTTAGGGTTGATGTACCCTGTATCGTTCCTATATCTATGCCATAAGATACCCCCATGCAAACACTGGTTCCGATTCACCATTATGGCCCCTATATTGTCTGCATGAGCGGCATTTCGGGTCTTGGTGGTGTAGCAATAGTAGTTGATGCTCAACTCGAGGAGTCTTGGGTACAAACATAAGGGTTTAGGGTTTAGGGTGTTGCACCCTAGATACAGTATCTATGTATGTATTTGTGTTTGCTCGTTTGTTTGTGTACGTGTATATGGGGATTTTTGCACACTTACATCGCCGAGGCAGCTGAAATCTACTGTGTGCTAGTTAGATACTTAGAGTTCCTTGTGTAGCCAGGTCTGGAGGGCATTGGACAAGGTCCTGTGGTCATGGTGGACGGCCGCCGGTCTGAACAGAGCACGCGAGCGGTCAGAAGATTTTTTTACGAAGGCCCCTCGTGTTCATCCAGCAAAAAGCCCTCACCCCAAACCCTGTCAGCTGTTGCCTGCCAGCCGTAAACCCTAAACTCCCTAAACCCCGTCAGCAGCCCAGGACATTCCATGGTTGAATCTCGACGCGGAACACTCAGAGTTGTCTCAACTGCAGGGCTTCAGCACAGGAGTGTCCATGGAGGCGAAGGCTCAGTTCAGGTATTTAGGGGGTCTCAGGATTTAGGGACAGGTGCGGTTTTGGCATTTCAAGCTTGAGCGGTCGACGGTCAAGGCCTCTGGCTTGTTACGGCTTGTTTTTCTGAGAAAGCTGTGTAAACGGGGCAGATGCCTCGCACGGCACTTCAACCAAGAGCCCAGCCCCAAGTCTAATCAAGAGCACAGCTGAAATTAAGACTTAGAATCCTCAGAAACTAAAGCCTTCATTCTCTAATCCCTAAGCCCCACCACCCCGAAATCTGAACCCGATGAAGCTTCATTGTGCTGCGTGGCGCTCCTTGACGCCGAGGTGGCGCGACGGACGGGGAGCCCAGCTGGGTCAGTGGGTATCCAGACGGAGCACGACTCTGGCCCAGTGAGTCCTGACAACTGGGTAAAGCCGAAACTTCCCACATTTCGAGAGCCTGCACACCGTGCTTTCAATTCTTAGGCTTTAAGTTCAACGCTCGGAAAGCAAACTGCTTCAATACGCACATGCTTTGTAATGGACCGGAATATCGAGCTCCAAATCTTACTCCTGGTGTTGGCAATGTGGCAAGAACATCCGTGCCGTCTCGAATCTGGAAGCCGCATTTCCTAGATGCCGGTCGGCGGCCGCAGCCGAGCATGCAATTGTTTGGGGCACAGGGTTTCGGATTTCATTTGGCCCGGACTAGCATGCGGTAAACAGTCCTAGATTATGGGGCTCACAGTCGACTCCCTTCCTGAATCCCTGGCTTCGTTGCCCGACCCGGCATGTCACCAAAACCCTAAACCCTAAAGCTTTAGAGTAGGAGGGAAAAATTTCTTTAGAGGGAAAAAACCCTAAAGCTTTAGTTTCACTGTGCTTAAGCAAAAAACCCTAAAGCTTTCGATGCTGGAGGATGTTTGCCCAGCACGAGAATATCGACGTGAAGGGTGTGACGAGCTGGAGGCGCTAAAACAGTCCTCCTCGTACTATAGGGCCCCTATACATTTCCTTTAAAGGGGACTATAAGGGTTACTATAAAGGATCTGTAAGGGTACTATACTTTAGGGGCCTAAATAATTACCTATACTACTTGGGGGTTCCTTATTATAAATATATAGTATAATGGGCCCCAAACACCCTTTTCTAATTGTCAAGGCCCCTATATTACAGATATTGCTGTCCCGCTCCCGTAGGCACACCACTGGTCGTCGTCGGGTTGTTGAAATCCGTGCTGCTGATGTCTGCTGAGTTCAGTCGTCCGGAGACGTGTGAGACGTATCCTGCACCAAACCAGGTCACCAGTGTTTACCACAGCATTACATGTTTAATGGAGGCTGTATGTTGCTGTACATATTGTCGAAATTTCAACTTCCTTTGCCAGGAAGGTGGCCCAGGGCATTTCCTTCCCACGCTTCGAATATGTGGCATACCAGATGCTCGGCTGCGAATGATTTCAAAAATGACTTCAACACCCGAAGACGCTTTACTTGAAAGCTTAAGGGCTTCCAGGATTGTGATCGCGGCTTATACTTACAGACCTGCATAAACTTGGAGAGACGTCGAGACGCGTCAATCGTCATTACCGGGAACAAGTGGGACTTCTTTTCTGCGGGCGTTTCTTTTCAAATCGCTTTGCATTGAAGAACTTTGTCGGTTTAGATTTTCGCAAGACCAGCAAAGGGCCTCACACGTCAAGTTGCGATTGTGGGTTTTGGCATGAGGGCCGCTAAACCCGAACTTGGCGAAGGGATCCCTCAATCCTCTTACACCAAGTTTCATGAATACCTTGGTAGACTGCTATAGGTCGGGACCATTGGGAGTCGTGCTGATAGAACGAGTTTCATGACTTCAGGGTTGAATCGTTGCCTTATGAATGTTTGTTGGATGTGTGTCAGGCGCAGGAGTTGAAGGCATTTTGGATTGGGGTAAGGAGGTCATCTTGGAGTGCTGCTCCACGAGCTTCAGCCACAAGCAGCGATTCAGCTAGTCGATACGACTTCTACTTGTGACTGACTGTCTGTGCTTCTAAGACGATGAGACGAGAGTCCAAAGGTGGTGAACCCAAACCGCGGTACACAACACCTGGGCCTACATAAGCGTATGTGCTTGTGGGGTTCGATGATACAGTCTGCGATGATACACAAACCTCCGCTCCTCGAGGATGTGGACTATGCTCTACGATGGCCAGGGCCTTTAATCCCGTGAGCAACGCTGTTATCGCTTGTGCTTCTGTGCCGCACATGGCCACATTACTTCTATGCAGTAACTGCCATTATGCTCGTATTCGCAGTTCGTTCTTTGAGGTTGTGCGTCGGGTGTCATGCACGGCGTATTTGGGGTGTAACTCATTACCCGCCGTGCCTTCGCCGCCGGCATCCAAGAGCTTTTGGGCCCGAGGGTGTTATGCAGCCGTGCAACGCTTCCAGGGAAGCGGGAGCAGATAAGGAAAAGGACGAAGTAATGGTAAGAATGCTGGCCACGATGGTGTGTTTACTTGACCCTGCATCCTTCGGTGGTTGCTGAGCAATCTTGTTGTTGATTGTTTTCCGCATTCATTGCGTTGGCAATATCATGCTGGTGGCTGTCGCATCTGACCTGAGGTTGGGACATCCGGGATGTAACGAGCATCACTCTGGAGGCTTCTGCAACCCCAAGAAGCCAGCCATGTAATTCGAGATGTGAATCTGAAGAACGCAAAATCGCCTGAAGTCCTACTGTAAATCTTGCTGTACTCTATAAACCGAAGATCAACAAATAGACTACCCTAAACCTTATAAAGCTTATACCGTCTACTGTAAACAGAGGGCTTTAGGCCTTGTTTACGGCCGGGCTCCTCTCTGCCGCAGGCAAAGTGGGGCTCCTACCTCGAGGCATCCTACCGGGCCGAGTCTTCCGTAGCGACCATCTGCTGTGGTAGTGGTCGTGGTTGTGGTTGTTGTTGGTGGTCGTGGCGTTCGTGGCGTTCGTGGCGCTCGTGGCGTTGGTGGGGTTGACGTTGGCGTTGGTGTTGTTGTCACCACGCTAACCTGGCCGATGCCGCACGATGCCGCGAGCCCCCTCCGGCAAGCTGCGCCCCAATCCCATCCTAGAGCCCCAAGTCACTCTCTATTGCGTCCCTTCCATCCTGCCAGAACTCGTAGGACCCGCAAGACGGTTCGAAGCTCTCGCAGTTGAACCCTATGTGGGTCAGGTGCCCGATGCTTGGGGTTTTCGAGTTTGATAGTTTGAGGCTCGGAGCGGAGTCATGATGGCTTGTGTCTTGAGTGCAGAATTGGGCTGGTCCTGTAGCTCAAGATCCAAGTAGGCTTTGTGCAGCCGATCGTCAGGTTTCTGCAAACGGCTCGGGCAAAGTTTGCGGGGAAAGGGGAGGGGCCCCCTGCTTCAGATCCGCTTTTCTGTCGCGATATCTGCGTGGCCCCCTGAACCCTAAGCCCGGCTACCGAAGACCCGGAGTCCTACAGAAATTGGCTTTTGGGGGGACCGCTTGAACCCGGCCCCTGAAGCCGTTATGCAGCCGCATAAGCCACATCTTCTATGAGTCGGACTTGCACAGATTTTCCCGTTCATGCACAGGCAGCGTGCACATGTAAAGTACACGTGAACAGATCTCTTGCTCAGGTCTCTGCAGAAGCTTTATCGCGAGCCGAGGAGGCTACTCAGATGTCTTCGTGTGCCAAGTCTGGCAGCGTGCTTTTCTTAAACTCCGAGCCCTAAGCCCTGAACCTTCTAGCACCCTTTGATACTTTTTGATGTGAGGCAGGTTTGAGACTCTTTTTCAGCCTGAAATATCCCGAGCCAACCTGCATGACACGGAACACCGAAGCCAACAATTCAATACAAGACCTTTCTGCCCTGAAGCATGGTGCCGAAGAGAACCCTCGAAGCCCAGTTGTAAATCCAATAGGCTACTGCCACTATGTAATGTAATGTAATGTCACACAAAACCCCATATTTCGTAGCTAACTGGGCTTCCAAGCAGTCTTAGCCACCCTGAACCCGAAAGCCTAAACTGTAAACCCGAAGCCGCTGTAAAACCCGCAACCCTCAAGCCCTAAACCCGAAGCCAAAAAAAAACAAAACGAAGCCAAGAACCCCTAAGACCCAAAGCCCCTCAAAGCCCCGCAAGCGCAGGGGAGGATCGCCAAGCTGTCCACGCAGGTGCCGGGCTAGGGTACAGGGTTTGGGGATTTAGGGGTTTAGGGGTGTAGGGTGCAGGGTGTAGGGTGTTTTTGCGGTTAGGGTTTAGGCTTATAGTGTTTCTGCTAGGGAGTTCGAAGGAAGTGTTAACATTTGCCGGAAAAGTCGAAGAAGACTTTTCGGGTTGCTTGCAGTGCAGGTTGTTGTACTGCTTCTGCAACCGACACACAGTACACATATATATATATATACCGAACAGAATAATAAGAGGGAGTTCGCAAAGGCTTACATATTCGGTTAGTGATCCCGTGTCGTGCATCTCGTCCATGCTTTGGATGTCAAATTGATTGTCAGGTGAGAACCCACGGCCCGAATGCCAGTATCAAGATTGTGAGATACCACATGTTATATAGTGGTGGTGAAGCTGAACATGAAGATGAAAATGAAGATAAATAATATAATGGTAGTGATGATGGCGGTGATGATGCTGATCCATGTGTAGGTTATCATCGTAGTGATGATCGGGAAGAAGGGAGCGTTCACCCTGAGGCCCTGCGGACTTCTAGACCCGTGGACTATGGAAATACCAGAGTGCTTCCTCGTCTCTGAGTTCTCAATAGATGTCTTGTGGGCAATGCCCCTGCAAGGCAAAACGCCAGCGGGATCTGTCGTTTGCATTGTGAATTGCAAAGCCGTGAAGAGTTTCTGATCCAGTGTGTCTTGTTTGTGGTTTAATTTGTCGCTGTGCATCCCTTGTGCTACATAGCTGAAAACTTGAAATCACAAGCTCGGAATCCGTTAAATGATATTGCACTCGCACTCGGTTACTACAGGGGCCACTGGTATAGTACAATATACACCAGCACCCTATTCTGAGTATTATGGCCCCTATAGTATGTTGCCGAGCAAAGAGACAGAGCGCAGGACCCGCCGCTGCTCATCTTCCACGTTGACCACGAGGACTTGATGCATCTTGGCAGCAAGGACAGCAAAGACAAGCAGGAGATGTACTGAAGCCCGAAGAACTTTTAAACTCTGAAGCTATAAAAACCTAAAAGCACCACATCCCTAAAGCGGAAACCCCAAACGACTGCGAATTCTGTGCCATCTCCGGCCGCAAAGACATACAACCAAAGCGGCTTCAGCGAAGCCAGAGTGACAGCTACCCCAAACTCCCAAACCCCAAAACCCTGGAACTCCGGGCAGCGATGTCATGTGCCGTCCCCAGGTACAGCTATGGCGGGCAGCAGTACAAAGGCAAGCCTGAGCAGCCTCAGGGTTCAGGGGGGTTACTAAGATTGTGCGTGTGGCCTAAGTTAAGATATACATGTTAGTAACCCCCTTATAACCCCCCTGTAACCCCCTTACATCTTGGCCATCCATGTAGTAAGTCCCTGCTAACTTGGGG
>BGNK01002710.1:0-12732 GCA_003297005.1 Symbiodinium sp. clade A Y106
GTGTGGGTGTGGGTGTGGGTGTGGGTGTGGGTGTGGGTGTGGGTGTGGGTGTGGGTGTAGGTGTGGGTGTGGGTGTGGGTGTGTTTATGTGTGTTTATGTGTGTCTATGTGTGTCTATGTGTGTTTATGTGTGGTTATGTGTGCGTGCGTGCGTGCACGAGTGATGCGAGCGACAGCATAAAGAATCTGCAGGTTCCCTTCAGCAAGCAGCCAATCACATGAGTGCTTCTCTTATCTAGATCCACTTGGTGGTCCCCGAACGAGTCCAAAGAAGAAGCAGAGAGAACGCCTGCATGGAAAAATGACCAAAGATGAGGCCCGGTAGCACGTCTGGTAGCGCACATGCGTCGTGACGGGCTTGCACTCAGGCCAGTTTTCCCTCACGTCGAATTCCTCTGAAAAAGCCTTGGGGTTGGCGGGACATCACTGCTGACGACAAGATTAGAACAAGCTTGGGGCGAAGTGCTCTGTTCTTACATCTCTCCTGCAATGCTGCAGCATGGGATTCTCAAAACACAACAGGAGTTTCTCCACGTCTCCTTTACTAACAAGCTTCCGGGCTGAGGAACTTCTGGTGGTGCACTACCGGTGATACGATTCTACATTGTTTCGACATTACCATACATTACTCGGCATAACCAGACATTTTGGAAAACTTCTGTGATATGCTGTCGATGATATGCTGTACAAGCTCCCAGGGGCGACAGAAAGGGTCTGAATCCCGGCCCAATGGCAGGAAACCTCATAAACCCTCCAAACATCGGGCCCTATACTTATACTGGTCTATCCTTTAGCATAAACCCGATGTTGTGCTTTTCGGTTGGAATAAGACCCAGTATGTTAACCCTGAACCCGAAAACCAAAAATCACAATCCGTAGACACCCTGTACCCTCTGGCCGAGCTGCTGCTTTGCTGAGCTCCTCCTCGGTGAACTGCTTCATGTCCTCTTGCCTTCGTGTGTCTAGGGCTCGTGCTTAGGGTATGGGGGTCAGCTTTCGAGTGAGGCTTTTCAATATCCAAAGCATGCCAAGCCACACCATGCTCAGGGTATGGTTCTTCATCTGCTCCTCTTCCTGCGAGTCAGAAGTCTATTCTCATGCCGTTTACCGAAATCAAGCAACCTTCAGGTTTTCAGCTCTACCATGCAATTCACCTGGAACGCATCGGGCCAAAAAGCTGACGCCTACATCATAGCACCATTGGCACATTCAGTGATTGCACACAGAAGCCACGTGCAAGCCTAAACATATTGGGGGGAAGTTTGAAAATCGCCTGTATGTTTAGTCTTGGCCTGCAATCACTGGATGTACCAGAATTGCAACCCCGTCGTC
Organism: Symbiodinium sp. clade A Y106; assembly: GCA_003297005.1. NCBI lineage: Eukaryota > Dinophyceae > Suessiales > Symbiodiniaceae > Symbiodinium > Symbiodinium sp. clade A. Next base: position 1,333 of record BGNK01002710.1, read on the forward strand.
ACTGCTGACAGACCTTCGGATCGCAGATACTGGAATGAACCGTGGGGGGCCACTGAAAATTGCAGAGCCGCTTCCCCGGACTGAAACGCTGTCAATGGTTTAGAGATCTAGAAAGCTGCCATCCGAGCTCCCTCGCAAGGCCTCCTTGGACATGATGAAGCCAAGCCTTTCATCGGGGGATTCGATGCCGATTCTTTCGCTGGCCGACAGGCTGGGGCATGTGTGAAGATTTTGGAGGAAGCATGAAATCTGCAAAGACTCCCGGAAATCATAGTAGGCCCGGAGCTCGAAAGCCCGAAACCCGCAGCTGAATCCCACAAGCCTAGGCCCTGGCTAAGAGACGCCTCGCGAAAGGCCACTATGAAACTGTGAAGCCGGATAGCCAGTATTTGGGTTGATAATTGCGGCACCCTCAAAGAAAAAGGAGCACCTTTTGCTCTCCATTTTTGGAATCCTGGACCCCGAAAGTACGCAATGCCGCACCGGGATGAAATCACTTCCGAGCAACTTGCTCTTGCCTTTCGCAACTGACACCTCAGCCGTATGGGTCCCAAGAGTCTGAAGCTCCAGGAGGTGGAATGCTTCAGATTGGCAAGCGTGTACCGGGAACAACCTGTGTTCCTGTTGACGACCTTGCAATAATTTGCCATACTAGCGAGGTGTGAGCGTGACGAATGATTAAGTCTTCGTGCGTTTTCTTGCTATGGTAGCTGAAGTTTGGCTCCAAAAAAAGAATCCAGTGTTGGGACTGCCACCAAATCCAAATGTCAGCATTTACTGGGATCTATCACTACCATGCCACTAGCTGGGTTGGCTCTGAGCTATCAGCCGCAACTGCCTATCACCCAATTAAGTATAGAGAATTTAGTACAGAGAACACTGCTGAACCATAAACTTTGCCATAATGCTGTCATTGCCACAACGACTTCGAGTGCTCCAAGCGGAGCAGTCGAGTGGGTTACAGAGATAACCAGATAACCAGATAGACAACACAGGAGTGCGTCTCTGCAAATAAATTGAAGCTTTTGAGAACGAGAAGACAAGACGGCACAAACACCTTAACGAGGCACAAAGCATGAACAATAACGGCCAGCGAGAAAGACTCTAGGTGGGCATAGGGCTTCTTGGAACCTACCCCCAAATGCCAAACTCCAGCAACGCCCGAGCAAGCTACATGCGGGCCTTGACGAAAGACGAGTCGTAGGCCGCTGTCCAGCTGGCTGCCTGAACGCACTACTCGCCGACGTCGTTCAACATTCTTTGTGATTGCCGTGTCTATATCAACGATGGCTCGTAACGATGGCTTCTTGCCATGCTGCCACTACAACTACCACTACCATTTTTGCAAAGACGACGGCGGCGACAACTCCTCCTGCTCCTGCTGCTGTGCCGCTACTCCTCTTTCCACCCCCACTGCCACTCCCGCTCCCGCTCCGACTCCGCCTCCTACTCCTACTCCTCCTACTGCTCCTCTTACTCCTACGACTCCTCCCACTCCTCCTACTCCTACTGCTCCAACTGCTCCGACTGCTCCCACTGTCCTTCTGCTCATGCTGCTCCTACCGCTCCTCACTGCTGCTGCTGCTGCTGCTGCCAGTGTTAGTGCTAGTGCTGCTGGTGCTGGTGCTAGTGCCGGTGCCGATGCCGGTGCTGGTGCTCGTACTGCTGCTACTCCGACTGCTCCTCCTGCTCCTGATTCTGCTTCAGCTACGATGTCTACATCCCCACTACGAATGCCTCCGCTACCAGCACCACTACTACTGCTGCTCCTGCGAGGAGAAGATTGCTCCTGGCCGCCTTAGACTTTGTCTGCAGTGGGAGCGACCATCTCTGCCGAGGGTCTCCTGACTGGTTCAGCTTGTTGACCTCCTTCGTCAGAGACTCAGGGACCACCGGTCTCATGGCCATGTAGCCATTCCTTTGCTCCGACGAACTTGGGCCCAAATTGTGACGAGCCCTCTTCCCTGCTGGAACCTCCGACGGCTTAGCAGCAGCCCAGGAAAGGAAGACTCCTAATCTTAACTAGCCTTTGTGGACTTCTGCGTCAGTCTATGGTCTCCCATCAAGAATAAAGCGGGCTAGGACAAGCACCCGAGGACAAACATCAACCTCGATGTCCAATCTTTGCAGACATTAACCCTTGGCCCGTAAAGGCCCACCGGAATTTCTCAAGCTCCACGCCCCACATCAATCCTCTCAAAGAAGCTTCTCACCCCAGGAGCCTCATAGGAACCGGTGCATGCTGCACTGGCGATCAAAAATAACGAAACCGAATCCGGAAAAATTGAGAATCCTGGGTACGCGAACTCCAGCAGATGTCCGAGCACCCCTAACTCAGGAGCCAGGTGGCTGCACCAAATTCTTCCAGCCGGAATACTGCTCAGATTTGGTGCTCTTCGTTATAACTCCTTGGGGGGCCCGTTTGTTATGAGCTATTGCTATTCCTGGAGCTATTCCACTTTCTATTGCTAGTGCTAGTTCTAGTGTTAGTGCTAGTGCCAGTGCTACTGCTTAGACTAGTACTGGTACTGCTACTGCTACTGTCACTGTTACTATGACTCGTCCTAGTCGTATTCCTTTCGCTACTGCTAGCGTTCATTTAGTTCAATCGCCATTGCTATTGCGATTTCTATTGCTATTGCTGCTGCTGTTCCTAGTACTATTGCTATTGCTACCGCTACTGCTACTGCTACTACTACTGCTACTCCTGCTGCTGCTGCTGCTGCTGCTGCTGCTACTACTACTACTACTACTACTACTACTACTACTACTACTACTACTACTACTACTACTAGTACTACTACTAGTACTGCTACTGCTACTGCTACTGCTACTGCTACTGTTACTGCGGCTATTACTATCACTAGTACCGTTACTCTTCTTGCTATTGTCATTATCATGACTAAAACTCTCGTTATTGCTTCTGGTACCATTGGAACTACGCTCGGGTGTATGCCGGTTCGAGATGTCAACTGCAAGAATCGCCAGAAGGCTCATGCCTGGGCTCTGGTGGGCTAGGGTTTTGGGCTTAGGGTTCAGGGATTTGGGGTTGGGGGCCTAGGCCTGAAGAGCCACTGAGCTCAGCGGAATCTAGCCAGGCAGCTCTTTGAGTCTCCAACGACCAGCTCCTGAAAGGGGATACATAGTGAATATTGGAAAATGAGGATAAACACGAAAAACTTGGTGGTAGCAGTTGCAGTTGCAGTAGCAGTAGGAGTAGGAGTAGCAGGAGTAGTAGTAGCAGCAGCAAAAGTAGTAGAAACAATATTCATAAAACTCATAACTAGAACAATACTATTCATAGTTGGTTGGAGAGAGGCAGTAGATCGACATGTCAGTGACCGGGACAACCTAGAGCCCCCAAAGACCACAGTTTTAGGTTCGCCCTTTGATGCCACGTTCTAGGCAGACGAAGCTTTAGTGGTTTAGGGCTTGGGGTTGACAGGCCTAGTCTCCATAGCCCTCAGACCCCCACTGCTCATAACAGGGCAGACAAGCTGAAGGTCCTGGAAGCGGTCTTCAAAGCTCTTCGCCTCCTGGCCAAGGATTTCAGCAAAGGCGGTGAGTCGCAGGAACTGGTGGCTAGCCGTCCGGTGTATAGGTCTCTTAGGTTTCAGGGCATCGTTTGGCAGTAAGCTGTCCGGGCTTGAGGGGTTCAACAAACTCGACCGGTCGCATGGATCGGACCCTTGAAATTGCTCGGACCACATCGCCGCAAACATTGCTTGAGACCTGCGTGGGAAAGCGATAAACCCAATCCTGCGATGTCACTAAGCCGCAGAATCCTTCGTGTCGAAGCGTGGATCGACACAAGATTCAAGGGCCTAGCTACTCGAGTTATGCTGGCTCTGATGGGTCCTTTGTGGTCAGAGGCGGGACGGTCTCGTCCATTCTTGCCTGCAGACGGCACACGATGTCACACCATGTTACACCTAGAAAGGGCAACGGCCCAAGGGGCCAGGGTCGGCGTGCCCGACCTGGAAGTGCAGCTGGAGGAAGACTTTCTTTGAAGACTGCTCCACTGCCTTGGCATCTCTTGCAGCGGAAACAGGAACACCCGAAACGAAGAGTGTATGATCATGCACCAAAATCTACACAAAGTGGAACCTACTTTCTTTAAGCAAAAACAAGACAAGCTAGCCACCGGCGGCAATCAAGCTACCGGCTCATGCCCTAGGCCCTCGACACCTACAGTAGGAGCTGCAGCTAAACCAAGAACCCAACCCCTCCAAACCCGAACGATGCAACTGCGCTTGAGCCAACGCGTCATGCGGTGATAGAAATGCTCGCAGCAGCGTGAAAGGGTGCCCACACCTCAAACTGTCCGAAAACATCATAGAAAAACAAGCTGCCTTCGTGCAGCGACTCGGATCACTGATCTTCGACCCGCAGCTCGCCATCACCTGTAGGATTCTCTGGCCCAATGGGGTTAAGCTTGGGATCTGCTGCCTGGTGAGATCCACATGGTATGTTGTCGAGGGTGGCTCTATTTTAGCAGTTGAAGGGCCTCTCCCTAGAATGGCTGATATAGACATGTTAAGACCCCCCGGTGGTCTTGAAATCTGCACAATAACTAAAAGGATCCATGTTTGCACAATACCTCTGAACCTCCCAGCAACAGCCCAGTAGCCGCGTTGAAATGGAGGTCCAGGGAACGCCTCCTCGTTGGCTTAGCCTTGACGACCATCCTTGGAGGATGACCGAAAAAATGAGACGACGACACAATGAGTGCAACGAGCAGCTTCAAAGCGTGGTCGCTGACTTTTCGAGCCAAGGGAGCTGAGGCTTGGACAGTTTCATAGGCTGCTGTCGTTTAGAATCAGAACATGGCAAAGCAAGTAAAACTACCCTCTGGGCGAAAAGCCTTGCATCCCCTCGCTGCACGGCTCCACGCTGCTTCGCCACAGTGCATCTTAAGAGCTGGCCGGCAGCAACAACAGCATCCCCGGTTTCTCCGCTCAAAGCTGAGGGAGTGAGTGCAATGAACTGCTACAGGAATCGGATCCAGCATGTTCATGGGCCAGCGTTGGTCAGCCCCTCTGGATGTCGTGAGCCGTAAACCACCAAGTCTACAATCGACCTGACGGCAGATGAAGCGCCACCTATGCGAATGGTGGGTCCTATATGTTGTGGGAGGTATCGCTCGCTGGGGCTTAGCCCGTTGGGTCCCAACAGCGTCCAAAATACTCTGCGCGCGGGTCGCAAGCTTCGCCAGCACATACGGAAGTCGCACCATGATCGGTGTGCTTCTAGGTGTGCCCAAACCCAAACAAGATTCGCTCTAGGCTGCAAGCTTGTTCCCGAAGTCATCAAGATCACGATGAGTGTTGACCCAAAAAGGATGTACACGTTGAGCTTGAAGGTGGTCTTGACCCCGAACCAATCTGCATGTGGAGTGTTGGCTTTCGGCTTGCTCTTTATCGTGGTTTCGGAGTCACAAGTGAAGTCCACATCTCCATGACTGCTATTTTAGGGGCTGTTCTAGCAGATGGCCGCTACGGTTGTGGGCCTCTGTCGTTCAGGGTCTTGGGGCTTGAAGGTCGCGCTTGCCCCAGTTGCCACGAGTGGAAAGCGAGGAGAGTTGCTTCACAGATCAACATTCTGCAGTCGAGGGTCGGCGTTAGGGGCGGTGGTCTGCTCTCTTCATTATCCTCGATGAAAGCACCTTAGTGCCCAGTTTGAGATTTGGCATGGGGGGGTTCGGCCGTGCTTCACCGGAGCGCCGAAGCTTGAAAGAGGCGAGGTGGCGCCGAGGCACTGTACTTGGCACCGGGGTCCTCGCACAGCGGCGGGTGGTAGAGTCTGAGAGTCAAGGGTTCAGGGCGTTCACGGTTTGCGGCTCCAGGTTCTGGCCTAGGAACGGACCATTTGACTGCATTGATCGCATGCATCCGGATCAAAGTGTCTCAATGAAAGAAGGAAGCCTCAGGCAGCTGTTGGGTGCCCCTTGGGGACTTCATACATGCTTGCCAGCTGGTGTGGAACTGCCTAATCCTAAGGAAGCCCTTCCAAGATTCCCGATAAAGAAGTCAGAAGCCTGCTTGCCAGCATCTCTTGGAGATAATGCCCCTGCGATCTGCTTCTATCATTCCCGAACATGCCGATTAGGAATCCTCCGTAAAGCAAACACCAAGGAAGACGTTCGCCTTCCCCCCCGCACTTCCAACAGCTTTGCTCCAACTACATGGCAACGACAAACTTTCGACTGCTCTTCCACTGCTTCCACCACGAATTTCCCACTCCTATGGAGCCTGCCTTCTATGCTGCTACTGCTTCTAAACCCTAAAAGGCCTAAGCCTAAGCCCTGAACAGAAAGAGTCCTCGAAGTCAAACGGTGGCGGAGGCCACCGAGCTTTGGACGACGACTCCTACGGCTTCGGGTCTCGGGCCGAAGGACCCTTGAACCTCCTGTCCCGCAGTAGTTAAGAGTTGACGGATTTCGGCAGGGCTGAAGGGATTTTTTTCGGGCTTCGTTGCCGGGGGGGTTTGAGGGTTTTGGGGGTTGCAGATGCCATGAGCGAGTCTTCACCCAGTTCATCGGAGGCCCTTGATATCAAACCCTGGCGCCTTGAAGCCTTCACACTAAGCCCTATACCCCTACACCGTAACCCCTAGCTTCCAGACCCCTTAACCCACAACTTACCTGCTAAACCTAGAGACCCTGAGCCTGTAGCACGAAGCCTCAAGCCCAATAGAATCCTAAATCTACAGAATCTACAGTAGGCGCCTCCGCAGCACTGGCCCTCCTCGCCTCACGGTATTCCTGCATTGCGGGGGAAACGTCATACTTCGACTCAGGGTTCAGTGACTTCACAGCTAAACCCCAAAGCCCTCCCAAGCCCTAGGGCCCTAGGCCCTAGAGTTTTAGCGAAACCACGTAAGTTACCAAGGTCTGTTAAGCTTCAAGCTCCAGGGCCGTCAGCAAGCCTTTTGGTTGTCTTCATAGGTTCACGCGTCAATTACTTGAGGCCTTAGGCTTGCGATGTAGGAGTTCCAAAGAATACGGTCACCTTTCGTGACAGTCAATGAGCTGTTCGTCTACCGAAGCATGTCGCTTCACTGAAGACATTGGCCTGCTGGGGTTTTCAGTGACACTTGTCAGATATTTAATTAAGACCAGCTGCAAAGACCATCCAAAGCAGCTGCGAGGTCCACCAGCAACTACCGGTTCAGCATGGCATGTGCAATGCAGCAACACAGTATCTTTAGCTCGGAATTGGCCCCAGACCCCTGAACATCACGATCCCGAGCTTACTGGAAAACAAGGACAGAAGAAGACAGAGCATGCCCCTCTTGCCCGACGCCTTTGAAAGGTGATTGGTTTGCGGCAATCATGTGTGCAGTGCCTCTGAAAGCCTCGGACGGTCCTTGACTCTTCGCATCTGCCGTCTCTGCAGAAGATGCAAAGGAAGCTCACCTTCGTCCTGCACAACTCTGCAGCAAAACACTTCTAGATGGTAAGAGTAGGTTCTTTCTCGGACTGGACGCTGTGGGCCACTACGCATCAGCGATTAATTACGGATCTTTCCAGGAGAGAATCCGGCACCGGGTGTTTCAGCGACACGGCCCCTGCGGAAACACGCTTCACTGAACGGAATGCAGCCGAGTCTGAACTGGACCCTGTAGTCTGAAGCGACGCAGTCTACAGGAGCAGCTAATGCCCGTGAGGTCACATTGACGTATGAGGCTTGGGCTGGAGATGGCTGGGGTCACTGGGCAAAACTGCTGTCGCAAAGCTGCGCTGCAATATTTTTTTCACGCGTGTTCGCGGAGAACCAAGTGAAAGGGATCGGAGCATGCTCTCAGCAGATCCACTCAACCTACGAAATCCCTGAAGGCACACACTCCATGGCCTTTACCACGTGTTCTTTTGGCGTCTCTTTCGCACTCTCGGGGGCACTGTTGCTCGCAGTGTTGCTGGCTCAGCATCACCATGAGCTCCTCACCGTCACAATAGCAACGCCACCTAAATTCCCGGTTGCTGTCCACATTGGTCACCTCGTTGGTTACCCCGTCGGTCATCTCGTCAGTCATCTCGTGAGTCGCCTGTTTCCATGCTTTCCGTACAGCCATCTCCTACCGAACACGTCTTCTCCACTACATCCTCCGCATGTCATACGAACTTTCCTGGGGAATTTGCCTTGGGAGAGGCGGTGATTTTTGTTGAACAAGCTCCATGCCTCGCGGACAGCAGCACAGAGGCCCATGAGCACCAAGAGAAGCCGGAAGAACATGGCTTCGGAGTGTCGAATGTTGACAAGCGACAGAAGAGGTTGCTTGAGCCTCGACATGTTGAAACGAGTGAGATGATGCGATGACGTGAAAAGAGACCACCAACGGATCGAATCCTGGTAGGAAATGCAGCTACACAGTGAAACTAAGCCCCAGCCCTGCATGCTGCAGACTGCGAACTCCAAACCCTGAATCGACTTCCTCTGCGATGATGAGGTCCGCCAGGGAGGGCGAAGATAGATCCTGCGGAAGTTTGGGGGAAGGCCTTCAGGCTGAGGGGGTCTCGTCGGGTTCGTGGCAGTGGCATCCAGTCAGGATGAACAAAACATACCGAAAATAATATTGACTTTGCCAACAATATCCACCACAGGTGCAGCCAAACAAAAACCTCCACAATGAAGCAGAGGCATCAGCAGTGTTGCGGTTCGTTGATGCTTCACGAACAACCGTCTTCGTGCTGTGCTTCCTCAAGACATTCCTCCTCTGGTTGTGGCGACTAAGTGACGCGTTCTTCCGTTACTTAGCTATTGTTCTTTCCATGCCTCTTCGTTTGAATCTATCTTTCGCTCGGAAGCCTCAGCACTAGGCTGCCGCGGATCACTCCGACGATATCCGCTTTGGGGTTTAGGCTCTTAGGTTTAGGGCTCAGGGTTCATAGGGCTTAGGAGTTTCTAACAGTGAAGTTACTAGTGAGAGAGGCTGGCGATATCAATTCTGCTCACACGTTAGGGCGGTCGAAACAGGTGTCACAGTATGTTTACAGGCAGAACAGCCAGAAAGCAATGCGCTTTTAACTTGAGCCATACACGACGTTCGGTACTCACGGCTAGCTGCATCTTCTACAAAATACACCCCCCGCGCATCTTAGTGCAACGGAAGAGGCGAAGGCAGATAGAAGGAAAGACTAGTCGCGGGGGTCGCCGCCTGTTGAGCTCGGCCCATTCGCGGTTGCCCGAGAGATCCACCGCGGACGATGGAGCTTCTGAAGCGGGTGGAGGAGAGGCAGCCGTTTCCAGTGCCGTGCTCTCAAAGGCGCGGTTGTCCCGGATGGCGTCCCAGTCAGCGTCGCTGATGTAGGAGCTGGGATCTCGCCCCCTCCTGGGCGGCGGCATAGCAGGTTCTGTTGGGCGATCTGTTGACGAGCCCGCTCCGGTACCGCATCGTGGTCTGTCCTCAAAGAACTCAGATCCACTGGTACGGATGTGAGTCTCGGTGGGCCGGTTCCGGGCAATAGGAGATCGTGTCCGGTTTCGCTCCGTAGATGCTGTACTTGCACGCTCGTCAGAGCTGCGACCACGACGTCCAGGTGAAATTGGTGGTGGTGGTGGACGTCGCTGTGAGGCTGGTGCGGAAGTAGTAAGTCGCTGGTGTCCACTCTGGCCAATCCTCGTGTCCATGTAGTACTCGGGATGGCGCCGAAAGTAAGGAGTGTTCACCAGCAGCTCATTCAGCTGTCGTCGTCCCAGGCCGCTGGCCTCTCGGGGAACATGGAGCTCACCTTGATTGGTAAGAGTCGGATAAGATCTCTCGTTAGAGGATCGACTCTTGGGGATCTCCCGGCCGAATAGCGTTGCCAGCTCACCCATGATGGCGAGTATTTCGTGTTGCACGACACAGTACTTCTCACCATCATAACAGAGAATGGTGAACTCATGCTGGTTGCTCTTGACAGCCTTGATGAGTACCGCAATCTCATCGATGGTGTAGAATCGGTCGTGAAAACAGATCAGACACTCCGTAAGGAGGTCGATGCGCTGCTGGCCTGGCACCCACAGTAGTGCAAGCTTGCCAGAAGCATCGTACCAAGTGGATGTGCCTGTCCCCTTTCCTTTGCCCTGCGGATTAGGCAGCCTCACGTTAGCAAAGCGCTGAAGGGCTTCGACAGTGTGAAAGCTTAGCCCCGCTTTTGCGAAATTGTGGGCCTGGATCGGGTCAACGCTGAATTGGCCTTGTGGGGTCGTCTGATTCAGCTTGTCCGCCCTCTTCTNAGGGCTTCGACAGTGTGAAAGCTTAGCCCCGCTTTTGCGAAATTGTGGGCCTGGATCGGGTCAACGCTGAATTGGCCTTGTGGGGTCGTCTGATTCAGCTTGTCCGCCCTCTTCTGCTGATTGAGGACTTTCGCGCGGATAGTGGACGCTCCACCGGGCGAGCAATCTTGTCATCGTAGAATGGAGTCGCGGCCTTTTTGAGATTGTGGCACTCGGGCCCCGCCAGTTCTTTGTAGCGGTCTATCGCTTGTTGCAAGAACGAACTCATATCATAGACGACTTGCTTAGTAGGTGCAGTCATGCAACCCTTTCCGGCATCAAGCTGGTTGACATCNGCCAGTTCTTTGTAGCGGTCTATCGCTTGTTGCAAGAACGAACTCATATCATAGACGACTTGCTTAGTAGGTGCAGTCATGCAACCCTTTCCGGCATCAAGCTGGTTGACATCATAAAAAGCTTGTTTTCTAGCAGCCTTCTTGGTTTTGTCCCGCACTTTCTTGACAGCTGCAAGTGCAGATGCGCGGGTATGGTCATTCGACAACAGATAGGTACTACCTATCCAGAGTTCCCCCCGCTTTCTATGTTGGCCATGTTCATCCCAAACTTCTTCAACCGAATCTGGATAAGACAAAGACTTCACTCCCGTGAGTCGTGATTTTCCGAGCTTCATTGCCTTTGCCTCTTCCGATCTGAGATGATACAAAGCTTTGCGGGGTTGAAGGTGGTGCCGAACTAGGACACCTTCTTCAGGATGATACTCTGTGTAGTCCTGCACAGCGGCGGCTGTCGTCGGTTTTGCAGCAGGGTCTGGCACACTCTTGTCGAAGACATGAGCAAACGGATGGTCTGCTTTTCCAAGCGACGAAGACGTGGAAACATGTTCGCATCCCAGATACCTACCTAGGGGCGAAGGAGTATCCATATCAATCTTGGATGATATCAACTCCCATCCTTTAGCCATATTCTGCTTGGGCCCTGCCATCTTGAAATCGTCAACATAAACGGCAAGTAAGAGCTTAAGATCAGGATGATAAAAGACCGACGGCCATGCAGCAGGAAATACGAGGTGAAACCCAACCTCTTTCAACATCTTTTCACAGTGTTGCTCCCAGAAGCCTCCGCTATCAGGGTGCCCATATAGAGCAAGAACAAGCTTGACAACTGGATCCTTGTACTTTCC
>BGNK01002710.1:17879-34901 GCA_003297005.1 Symbiodinium sp. clade A Y106
GAGGCGTCCCTCGTGTCCCTCTCTCTCTTTAAAAGTGTCGATCTGGCGGGCGAAATCACCCTCCAACACATTGGTGATCGCTGAGAGAATCTTCGCGTCAAGCGTTGTGAATCCTTTCGGATCACGTAGGTATTCCTCGGTCGTGTCTTCTTTCCATACTTCGTCTAACCACTCGAAGGCTTCATCGGGACGATCTGAGGCGGCAACAACAGCTTCACGAGCGCGAAGTCTCCAGTTGCGGTAGTTNAGGTATTCCTCGGTCGTGTCTTCTTTCCATACTTCGTCTAACCACTCGAAGGCTTCATCGGGACGATCTGAGGCGGCAACAACAGCTTCACGAGCGCGAAGTCTCCAGTTGCGGTAGTTCTCAGGCCGAGGAAACTTTGGGAAAACAATCTTCTCAGCTTCCTTGACTTTCGATCTACCGCGTGTTGCTTCAGTCTCCTCATCATTGTCCTTGTCCTTCTTGGACTTAGTGACCTTCTTGAGCATCTTCAATAAATCTTTCTTGGAAAGGCCAATAGATGATGATGAAGAAGAATCAGATGAGTCTCTTTTCTTTTTCTTCTTCTTTTTGTCCTTCCTCTTCTTTTTGCGGCGATCATCGTCATCGGACCGAACCATCGCCGCCTGGAGGTCCTCCTCCTCCCTGCATCAAACCCGGAGGTGTGTGGATAGGGTGTTCAACCGGAGGAACAGTGACGGTGTTAGTGGGGGAAGCAGCCACGGCTTCCGCCAGGCGAGCACGCAAATCAGCATTCGTACGCTCAAGCCTAAGGACGTTCTCACTTTGAGTCTTNGCAGCCACGGCTTCCGCCAGGCGAGCACGCAAATCAGCATTCGTACGCTCAAGCCTAAGGACGTTCTCACTTTGAGTCTTATGCGCCTGAAGCACAGTTCCCATCTCGGACTTGAGATGAGATTCCCCAGTCATGTTTTCGGCATGACTCTGGCTGGCTTTGGCACGATTGGCCAATTCGCGCTCGGCTTGCCGAACAATCTCCGAAGCGTGAGCCTCTGCTTGATGAAGGCGGATCTTATAATCCGTTACCTCCTTCTGCATTTGTGAAACCTCTTCAGAGTGTTTGGTAGCCAGGCTCTCGCCGGCTGATCGGAGTTGTTCTTCTTGTTGTTGAAGACGATGTTCCGCTTGAAGGAGTTCCAACCGAAGTTGGGTAGCGCTCGAAATCGCCTGTGCCTGAAGCTGTGTGATTTGCTCCCTGTGGTTTGNTGTTGTTGAAGACGATGTTCCGCTTGAAGGAGTTCCAACCGAAGTTGGGTAGCGCTCGAAATCGCCTGTGCCTGAAGCTGTGTGATTTGCTCCCTGTGGTTTGATTGTGCTTCAGCCATAAGGGCTGAGTGTCTAGCTTCGGCAACGGCTTGCACAGCTGGTCCTGAGTCATTCTGATGGAGCAGGATCTGCTGGTGTAACGAAGGCGCTAGCACGTTGTTCTGATAGTAGTTTGCTGTGTTGTGAAACTCGCTAGGTGAATATTGGGCCGAGTTGAATTGTTGAGGCGATCCCGCCAGGGACGCAAGGGCATGAGTGCGGCGCCCGGCGCATTTCTGCAATGCTTTTGCAGTGAGTGGCAGAGCTTGGCCACCCTCCCGGGGGCCGATCGCAACAACATCCGTGCCGTCGTCTTGGACGGACATAGCAGGAAGTGAAGCAATCTCCTCGGTGTCTTCGCGAGCCGCGGATATACCTATCGCGGGAAGGCCTGCAGGACTTACGGGAGCATCCATAGCAACTACTATCAGGGAGTGAGACCTACGGCTGATAACNCGGTGTCTTCGCGAGCCGCGGATATACCTATCGCGGGAAGGCCTGCAGGACTTACGGGAGCATCCATAGCAACTACTATCAGGGAGTGAGACCTACGGCTGATAACCTATGTTTACAGGAAGAACAGCCAGAAAGCAATGCGCTTTTAACTTGAGCCATACACGACGTTCGGTACTCACGGCTAGCTGCATCTTCTACAAAATACAAATTTTCAAAGGCCACGGCCTTAGAAATGCTGCAGAAATGAGGGGCCCATGGGAGTTCTCAGGCTACGGCCTTATAAGTGCTGCAGAAATGCAGAAGTTCTCAGGCTACGGCCTTAAATGAGGGGTGAGAGTTCTTAGCCGGAAGACCGGAAACGACCGGCGTGCAAGAAAAGAGTTGTGTTTTGCAGGGTTTGGGTTTAGGGCTTGAGGGTTTTATGTTCAGGGTTTGGAAAGTTTAAGACTTTTAAGGGACCCCTTATGTAACTCAGACTAACCCCCTTTTCTAAGCTTTGCTAACCCCTTAAGCTAAACCCACTTAACCAATTACATTTGTTTATAAATGGATAGCTAACCTCGATAACTATGTTAACCATTTGCAAGCCACCGGTTCTGCTTGCTTCAATTTTTTTTGGAAGTTTACAAGCCACAGCAGCCAAATGCCTCGAAACTGCTGCACATATCTCATTGTGTCTCACTTGATGGCACACCAGCTCGAGACTTCGTGGCATCTTGACAGCGACTGGTTTCACGTTTTGTTTTTTCGCGCGGCTGCACACATCTTGCCGAGGTAACAGGAGATGTCTCATTTTCTTCTTGTATCTCCGTGCAGAAGGCAAGTATCGGCAATGCTCCGCATCTTCGTCAGTGGCTTCAAGTTTGTGAATACTGGTAGAAGGGCACGTGAGGTTCGCAACTGTAAGAGAAGATTCCAAGAACGTGAGGCCAAGATGCACTGGATTCGGAAGCTGTTGCAGGGTCAACCCTAAGTATGTTTTTTCAATGATTCGTTTCATCCCAGCCGGCACCCACGGCATTTTTCGGTTGAGCCTCGAAGTAATCGATTATGTGATGTGATGTCTGTCCCGTGCCTGATAAATTCAGAACCCGAAACAAAGGGGTTGAGAAGATCCTACAGCCTTAAAGTATTGAAACGTGCATTGCATTACTCATTTCACAATTTCATGCTCGTATCGCAAATAGTTAGCCTAGCCGCCTAGCCTGTTTCTTTCTCTCTGTGGGGTCCTCGCTGCAAGAGTGCTCCAGCCGCGCACACTCCTTTCGCTCCTTGCATGCAACTCCAATATATTTGGAGGTTCCGCCTCTGCACCTTCCCGGGCGGGGCGCTCGACTCGAAGTGATCTGCGGACAGAGGAGCTCGGAATTGCTTCGCGGCCAGAGTCAACGCGCGCCTGTCGTCCAGACCTGCATTGTGAATTTGCCAATACGGGCACACAGAAACTTTTACTGCTGAGTCTCGTGATTGCCTGGCACATTTGACAGATCGAAGCGCCCACCAATCAGTGCCAAGCCGATCTCCTCCACACTGCGCCGCTCACCTGAGCGGCGAAGCCTGCCGAAAACTCCCATGTGACCGCTCATCTCTGCCTAGCTCCACCCGGACCAAGTTGTGCAGCTTCTCCTGGCACCACGGCTTTATGCCCGGAGCTACTATGTAAGCAGGTCCGGGGAAGCCTCCTTTGCGGTCAAAGCAGTATTGCTGGATTTCCTCCGAAGCCTGAGGCAGCGTTTCACAGCTCAAGGCTCAAGGCACAGGGCTTCCTTGACCTTCCTTGGAAAACGGCCTATCTTCCACATCTGCCAGGTCTGAGGTCAGCAAATCATAGATGTCCTGGTGGCACACCAACAACCCAATCCAAGCCTGGCATCAGAAACCTACGGGTAGCCCTTAACAGTCCTCCACGTTCGGGAGTTCTGAATCATCGTCAGTCTGCATATGATCAGTTTCATTTCTGAGCAAGATATCACGCAGTTTCTCAGCAGATCACTCTTGGCAAGGCGGAGCCCGATGACGAACTCGGTGAGTACGATCTTGGCCTCAGTTACATAAGATCTGCCTGCCACATGAAAGACTTGATTGCATGTCCTGAGTTGTCCCATGCACCGAATCAGCTTGTACCGGACTGCAATGCTGGTCGAATTTTGCGAGCGGAGTCCCAGAAAGACAGGGATGTATTGCAAAGAGAACGACATAGAGCGACCTTACACCAATCCGCAAGAGAAGGTCGAGTTCCCCTAGAAAATGCACGCGCACGAAAATGCTATGCATCAACCAAAGCTCAAGACGTCGAAGGGTCCAAGCCCATCTAACACCGAGCACTTGGCTTGACAAAGAGTGGCAGGAAAGCAAGGACAACTGTAAATCAACTCGTCTACAAGACAGTATTGAAGCCCGCTTTGATCATGTCATAGAATCTCATAGAACTCTGCGAACCCAAGTCTAAGTGAGTGTAAGAATCATGCGACTCGTCCACTCTGGTGCGGCGGCTGCCTCCAGCGTCAGTGTTCTGTTTCCTGCACTCGGTTGCGTCCCATCCCCTGCCTGACGGAACCGCCCCGCGTCCAGGCGCCAGGAATGGAAGCACCTAGGCCGGAACCCGCAACGAAGCCTTCAGCGAGAGCTTCACCAACACACAAGGTGCGAATCCGCCTAGCCCTAGGCTGCCAACCACATCCCATCTTCCCATGGCAAAATCGCATGTTCTGGTGCTCTAGCCATGCATGGCAGGGGATGGCAGGGGTCAGGGGTCCCGAGAATGAACTCTCAGTGCCCAACATGAAGGGCCAAACGGCCAGGCTACAGCTTAACACCTCACATCTGCAGTCGACTATCTTGGACGCAAGGGCCAGGGTTTGCTCAACGGCTTGTGTTTTCCGAAGTCTGTGAGCATCCATTACCCTGGAGCCATTGAGCAAGCGCAATCCCGGAATCCTGAAAACTGTCTTCGGCTATCCACTCCGGAACATGGCAACTATCGAGTCTCCAGACGCTGTTTTCCTAGCGATACCGCTGATACGCTGCATAGGTCCGCCGCCCAAGATACGCCTGCCTGTCTTGCCTGTCACGGCCACTTGGCTCCTCGCCTTCTGGCCAAACATCGTCGGCTCGGACATCAAGGGGATACTCACCGAAGAATTTCGTGTTGTCAAAGCAGACCGTGATGTTCCGAAATCTGACGCGAGGATCCTTGACTCTGCCACGGTCCTTATGTCCGTTGCGTCCCACCACTATGACTGCCTCACCCTCGACGAAGTACTTCTCAGGCAGGGCCTTTCGATCTGTGGCCATGCAGAGTTTCCGGTCCCGATGAGCGCCGTACGAAACATGAGGCAGGCTAAGCTCATCAGCCAGTGTGTGAATAAGTTTTCGTCGATATGATGGGATGCTGGCTGGCAAAGTCCATACTTGAGAGGCTGGATCGTATGTTCCTTGCCCTTGTGGAAGCGACTCTGGGCTGAGTTCTCCGGCAAGAAGCTGTTGCATGGCAGCCTTGACCTCCGCCATGAAGGCTGCATCCTGGCTGGACAAATCCTGCAAGTCTCGGGGCACCTGCTGTCCACAGTGCTCTAGTAATTGAATCAGTTCTCCAGCGATCCAGAAGCGGCCTTCTGGCAGAAACGCATACACCCTTCCTTCCTTCTGTCCAGGACGGGATGTCCGGCCAATGCAGTTTGCATATTCTCCTATGTTCGCAGGGAAATCGAAAAGCACCACGGCAAGCGACAACTGCAAGTACGAGCCAGTGTCGTGGAAGTCCAGACCTCTTCCAGCCAATGAGAAAGTTGAAATCAGAGCCCGCGTTTCTTTTCTGACAAAGTCTTTGTAGGGAGACTGCTGCGATTCATGCCTTTGCTGATGATCAAGAACCGCAATTGCACGCATTCCATCCGGACTCACGCTGGCAACGGCATCTCGAAGCTTCGAATCAGAGGCAACATAGCCAAGTTGTGATTTGTGACACAATATCAATAACGACTCCTCATCTTTCAAGTCCTCCCGAATCCATCGCTGAAGCTCTGCCGTCTTCGCCTCATAGCCACCATCATATGCACCCGGGAAAAGCTTCACATCCTGGGAAATGCTGGGGATTTTCGGATCGACCTGAATCTTGAAAAGCTCATCACCACAAATCTCAAGTGCCGCCCGTTCGGCTTCGAGTGGCAGCGTGGCCGAGAAGAGAAGAAGCTGTCGGTCCTTGCGCAGCAGCCGGAGCAGCTCCTGTATTTGACAGAGCCACGTTCCGGTGGCAAGCATGTGGTCCGCTTCATCCAACACAACATAACTCATGCGTTTCGCGCTGATCCAACATTTCTTGGTCATGAGCTCCCAAAGCCTACCCGGCGTCGCAACTAAAATCTCAGGCCATCTGCCAAAGTCCGGAGCACCCTCCAGTGGAGTCTGAAGCTCTGCCGCCTGGCCTCCATAGATCACGCCGGCACGGAGCAAGTCCTCACCTTTGGTCCGATTGCAGAACTGCTGTGCCACGCCGTGCGTTTGAACAGCGAGCTCGCGCGTAGGCTCCAGGAAGAGGACAATCGGACCCTCGCCAACGGTTAACACAGGTTGAGCCATGATGTGCACCAGGGCAGGCAGCAAGAAGGCTAACGTCTTCCCAGATCCAGTTGGTGCCACAGCAATCACGTCTGCCCCGGCCAATGCACATGGCCACGCTTGTGCCTGCACGGAAAATGGCAGCGCCTCGCTTGAAAAGAGCTCCATTGCCAATTCTTCTACAAAAGACGGGAAACTTGTCTCCTGGAACGTCTGGAACGGCTTTGGTGCGGGCCGTCCGCGGACGGTGGTCACAACAATGCCCCGAGACTTTCGATATTCTGCAGCCTCGTTCTGTGTCCGTCGCCCAAGCACGGGGTGTGCTTCTTCAAGGTTTCCCCAGCAGAACTGCTCACAGTGCAGGGCGGGATCAGGATGGTTCAAATAAAAATCTTTGTGTAGCTTGGGAAGCTCATGGCTTAGCCAATCTCCATCAAGCACTCTCTGAGGAAGGATGCGTTGCGCAGGCATTTCCAAGGCCTTCATCTCCTCGGGAAGCGGGGAAGCAAGTGAGGTGTTCCGAACAACACAAGATGAAATCTCTTCACAGTACCTCATCTGATTTTTTAGGCATGCCTAAAAGATTAGATCAGGTGATCAGGTAATGTGCAAGTAGTCCTGACTTTGAAAGCTTCTCTGAAGTCCAGCCTCGGCCTCGGTCGAGACCGTCGCATCCATGGCGGCCATGGAGGTCCCCACAAAGCCACAATTTTACTCATACTGCACGCTTTGCAAAACCCAAGTGGCTCATTTACAACGCTGATGGCTTGACATGCTGCAACCCTAATCTCAAACAGCTGGACCAATTGCGGCGCAAGGTAATCACGACGCACAGCGAAAAAACAGCAATCGAAAGGTCGCTGTCTCCGGCCTTTCCAAAAAAAACTATCTTTCACAATTGGCGTTTTGGTTTCTAAAACCAGTGTCCAATTCGGTACGGCATGACTTGGAACGTGGGGTTGTTTCGCAAGTCGTTGGATTCCCACGGCTTCCGACGGCATTGCGTTGAGGAACTTCGAGTCTGGAGGGCAAGCCCTAGGCGGGCTGGCCCAGGATAATCATTTCGTGCACTCCGGATTCACGCGCTGAAGACAAAGATTCGCGCACCAGGATTCGGGCAGTGCACGAGCACGGACGATTTGTGCACTGGCACGGAGGACTCGTGGACAGGGGATTCGCACAGTGAAACCCAAGATTCAGAGCTTCAAGCCGACGGACTTCAACGACCAAAGAAAGGAAGGAAGGACGGGCAAAGCGGTTCGGAGGGACACCCTGAACCCTGGATGGACAACGGGGGTACCGATGCGAAATCCTAGACCCTAAAGAAGATGGAGGGTGCACTAGGCAACGCAACATATGACGACTTGATGACAAAGGACCTACAGCAGACGCAGGTCAAAAAAAGAGGAGTGCCCAAACCGTAAGCCCCAAAAGGACATAGTGTGGAAGCCTGAATGGCAGGTGAAGTGGAGGAGAGGCAACTCAAAAACAGGAGACCAAACTCAAAACCCTAAGGAAGGAGATGACTAGCTCGAAAAACCTGGGGAAAAAATGAAAGTAGATGAAAGGAGTTCGGAGATGGGGAGATGGCAGTCGTGCTTGAACTCGAATCGTGCCCAATGGAATCGTGCTTTATGCCAGGCAGGAAAGAACAAGACCCAAAGAATTGTTACCGGCGTGAACTCCTTAGACCTTGATGCCAGATACTGCCCAAATCATGGCATGGGATAGATAGACAAAATGCGTGATTTCTGGAATATCTGGTCTTTGCTCTCGGAATGGAATCCGCAAGTCTTTGGATTTCCCCCAAAGTCTAGACAACCCATGGCAGGGCATCAAAGCTTCGGTCACGGCTTAAGTTATGGACTTAACTAACTTCCCTTGCCTGAGGTTCTTTCTGTGTTTGGCTCGAGTAAGGGCGGCTCGACACGGATGCACCAAGTGGACGTTGTCGCCCAGCTCGATCTTTGATGTGAGCAGGTTGCTAGTATTTGCCCAAAGTTGATCTGTTTTGTATGGAGATCAGGACCCTGGTGGGCCTCGGCCGGCAACACTGCACTTGCAACGTTGCATGGAGGAATCCATGTCGAGCTGAATTGCGAATGGCATTATGGACATTGACCCTGGTCTGTGCTGATTTACTGGCTTCAAGCTTTGTTCATCTACATACCCACGCAGCACAGGCCATCTAAAGCGATCATGCAGCATCATCAACGAAGCTGTATCAGCTGGTTAGTGACAATGGCTGGCTCTAGCCGAACAGCTTGGTCGATCTCGGAATGTGAAACCTGCAGACCAAAATCGGTGCTGCCTGCGTCCACTCTCTCCAGCTGTGACACCAGCTGTCTGGATTACACGACTGATGAGCCAAGAAGTCGTCGGAAGCCTTCAGAACACCGCTTTCAGCACCTGCAAGCCAGCATCAGGTAAGAAGTACAGTGCGTCCTCGTCTGGCTTACTATGCGTAACTCAGCAGGATTGAGTCTGTGGGAGGAGGTCGTCGTAGAATCCAGTGCTGGGGGGTCGGGCTTTCGAACAGCCTCGACTCAACTTGGTAGGACCAGAAGATGCTGGCAACGGGGCATCTCATCATGGCGACTACATGCAAACATCGCCATTCAGCAAGTTTGGGGTTATCACACTATATACCTTGATGAGGTCGTGTACATCCAACGGGGGCCCCGCTACAATAACAACAAAACGAAACTCTCCGCCACCACTTTGCTGTGACGAAGCACTCAAGAAGTTCAGCCCGAAAGCATAACTTGGCAAACACTTCCGCAATCACACAGACCTCGTCCACTGCCTTGCGTCTCAGCTCCGAGACCTCACCGGGACCTTGGCGAATGGTGTGCACTAGAGAAGAGAGTATCCTCCCTCTCTTCATCGCGAAATGGTAGCGACTCGGGAACACAACCTGCCACGGCTAGGGTGCGATGTCCGCAGGCCAAGGCACTCATGAGATGCCAATCAGAAGCGGCCTTCGGTTGGAAGAAATTCAGCCAAATTCCAGAAACAAGCGGAGACTCGCCTTAAGTGCTGTGAGAGCATCATCGGTGCCCAATCTTCGCGAGAGTGCGGCGGCCGAGTTTGGGCCTGAGTTGCAACTTGTCCCGCCCTCTGCCCTTCGCCCTCCGCCCTGCCATGGCGACGCCGGTTGGACCCGGGAAGCTGGCCGTATTCCTGCAATACCGCACGGCAGGTTGCTGCATCACCTGACTGCAAAGCGCCCAATTCTCTTTGTCAACTCTCCATATGCCGCATATGCCTGCAACTGCCGCTTGCACCAGCGCCTCCAACAAAGCAAAGTCCAGGTCTGCTCTGCTCATCAGCGCATAGCCTCGCGATACCCGATGCCTCACGAAGAACAGCGACGGCGAAGGTCCGACGTGCCTTGGTCCAGAGTCCATCAGAGTCCAGAGTGTTCCGCGACGGTGTCATATGGACTGCGGCTCCGGCGAAAGACTCAGCTGCGAGAGGTCGAAGCAGCTGTTGTAGGGGACCTAAGCCGTTTCTTCGGTACTCATCACTTCAAGCATCATCCTCTAAACGTGCCCCGGACCCACGCGGCCATAGTGCACAGCCCTGTAGATACAACCTGTGGTGCACTTTGCTCATCGTGTTCCGGCCAAGCCAGGTCGGAAAGCACAAGCACAGCCCGAACATGCCTGCAAAGTCAACCTCTTCATTGGCAGTCCGTAGCGGCCCCGAGGCCTTGCATGTAAGGGGAAGGGACGATGGGTCCCAGTTCGAAAGACACAAGGTCACTGGCACCTCTCAACTCCCGATGTTCCCTGATTCTCACGACCCGCAGGACCATATCACAGCTTCTTTGAATTTCACCGTTTGCTCTCACGAGCTCGAGTAACCCGGGTAACCCTTGCAACCTACCACCTCGACCCGAGACACGAGCGAGGGCCGAGAGACGCGGCGAGGCCTCTACGAGTAGCTTAACCAAGCCGAAGCAGCCGCGCCCCATCTCCTCAGTGACTCGTCACACGGGACTGAACACAGTTTAGCTTGGATCTAGGACGCAGGCACCAAACATTTGTGATCTTGTTGACCTGCAAAGGTGTGAAGCTGCCAGCGAAGGTCTGAAGAGTGCTGATGGCACAAGCTGCGGAAACCGCAGCAAAGCCAAATCGAGTTCATAAATTTCATAAGCTTTCCATGCAATAGGCACACCACACCTGTCAGTACAGCTTTCAGCATGATCCTCAGCGGGCAGATCGTCTACGTGTGAGGTGAGCAGTGGTTGCACAAGTTGCATAGGCTGGGATCAACAGAGACACCGGCATCAAGAAGCTGCCTCCACTCCACTGACAGAGCACGCAGCTGCCACCAGGTCTAGCAAGCACGAGGGATTCATGTAGAGCGCATTATTACAGCAGCCTCAGCAAGCCGGGGCTGAGGCGCGGGGAGGTAGAAGACGCAGCACCAAAAACCTCGAGAGAAAGAGGTCAACGAAGCTTGCCAGCTACTGGCTATCCTTGACCACTTGCTGAGCACGGCCACGCGGCTGTTACGTCGTGCAGAGCCAGCTTCAGAAGCGGCGCACGCCCTTCCTGCTTAGCAGAACCATGCAGAACTGCTTCGACGGGCACCGGACCAAGGTGATGGTTCCCAACCTCCATGGCTTGTCTGATCCGCTTTGCAGGCTGCAAATGACTAGTTCTAGTTGCATATTCCAATAATTCGACTTTGATACAAAATGAGGGAGACTCGGGCAGAGCCTGTCCACGCATGTATAACTCTTCCGAAGTATTGAGCCCACAAGGCTGCGACGGGATCTCTTACGTGCTCCTGCACCGCCTTGCAAGACTCAGAGAGCCACGGTCCAAAGCTTGGCACCGATGAGAATGTGTAGGCCCGCACACAGTCGAAGTAAGCCAAACATCCATCAGTGGGAATTCGTTCCACGCCTGGACTCTTTCTCGTTTACTTTATTTCTCTTTCTGCACTGGTCATTAGGTGAAACAGTGGCCTCACTTGTGCAAGTTGCAAGCTAGCTGTGCCTGGGTCAGCGTTCCGTCAGCAGTCACGAGTATGGGTAACTGTGACTGCTGACACCTCGAGACATAGATTAACATTGACATCGGCTTAGGTCCATGCGATCGGATACATATCCCCCTCGTGCACCCATAGACTGGCAGCGGGCAAGAGGCACACAATTCCATGTATCTTAACGTGACAAACACCCTGCGGCAGGCACACCGTGTCCGACCCGACCAAATCAAGCTTTAGCTTTCGCAGCCCGTGCAGGAGCTCGCCGCAGTGTACACGTCTGCAAGGGCGAAGAACACTGCGACTGTAGCAACACCTGTCAAATGCAGGCTGACGTGCCAGCAGACCGCGGTTGCCGACAGTGTAAGGAACCCACAAAGTTTGCATTGCGCCGGAGCAAAACCAGGTATCAGGCTCGACGCCTTGCACCGGGTCTACAGAAGTAGCACTGCCTGTTCTCTCCAGTCACGACTCCGGCCGGCACAGATCTCTTCCAGTCGCCGGCCCTGGAACCGAAGCAGAAAATGACTGTTCATCGAGTGCTTGGAAGTTTGCCTCGGTTTCGTCGGCTTCGCCCAGCTCAACACCAATCACATTGTTCATGTCGTCGCGGATTTCCCTGGATCGGCCAGCAACCTCATAACTTAACTCAGAGGAGCCGTTGTCAGGCTCATCGACATTCGGGTGTTGAATGCCTCTGCGTGGGCAAAGGTGGCGGAATGCAACAGTGCTAGTGCACAGCACCTGCACAAATAGGACGCCAGGACTCACGACGCACTGGTTGCATGAATGACAGAGGTCACCTGCCTCCAGAATGTCCAGTTGCATGTTTCGACTCTTGGCCCGGTCATGGATCAGCTGTCGAAACTTGAACAGCCAGATGATGCTAACGCGACTGTTGCCTGCCGTACATGTTTGCATCGGTCATACTGGTAGCTGGATCAAGGTGCAGCTTGGAACCAACAAGCTGCAGAAGCAGACTTGACAGGACACTGCAGGGTTGTGTTATTCAGTCTGTCATGTGCAGTCATCGTTTACCTTCATTTTCAGCCCGGCACAGGCTCCAAGAAGCATCGGTCAGCACCAACCGCCTTGCCGTCAATCAGCACCCATGCCTGAAAGTAGCAAAAACCGAAAATCAATGCACAAGTAACCATACTCACTTCAGGTGGTGATGCAAGTTGATCCACGCGCGCATGCCCGAAATTCACCCATTTTGCAACATCTGCCACGCATACTTCGGGCTAAGCAACGCACCTCAACACTGTCTTGCCTGACACGGAGCCATCGAACGCCTGCGGATTGTTCAGAAAGGAAGAGTTCAGACTGCCTGTGTCTTTTGGCGAGCTGAAGGTCAACGGCCTTCGATTCGAAGTCCATCACCTTCCAGAATCTCACCCTGACCTTTCTGTCCGAGCTTGTCCTCGCCGGCGACAAGTCGTATGCGAACTCTTACAAGCAAAGGATGCGCCTTGGCAGTCTGCTTGGGATCAGCTTTGGGCATCAGGTAAACGAGAGGCTCCAAGACAACCCAATGCTTACCTCGAATGGAAGCACAGAAAAGGTGTCTGCGAAGTATTAAGTATTCAAGCCAAAGACCGGAAGGAGTCCAAATCAGCTGAGAAACACTTGCTCAAGGCTTCATCGCCCCAACTCGTGGCTTGGACCTGTCTGTGTTTGTGACAAAACTCTGTTGCATGCGTCCAAATTCCATTTTTGAGTGAGTCACACCGTCCACGCGAAAAGCCGCGGATCCTTGGCCGGACTCAAAATTCTCAACTTGACTTGTGTGGGGCCGCCTTCGGACGACAATTCTTATGGCAATACGTGTGTGCAGTCGAACTCTGCGGACCTAAGGGCATGGCTCATCCAGGTGACTCAGGGCGATTGTCTGTGTTGGCCATCTACCACATGATTTCAGAACTGTTTGCACGAAACTGGCTATCTACTGAGCTGAAATGTCCACGTCTGGTGACGTTCCGCAAGCAGTGTTGCATCTGGCTCATAGATTGCCCTCTTGTCGCACATGCAACTACGAGACTTCAAACGGTGTTCATGGCACGCAGTGGGACATACTTCTCCAGACAACCCGCCGCGACCGGTGTTCAACGAAAGCAAAACACTATGCACAAACACCACCACACTGAAGCACCGCAGCACTCAACTTCAGTCGAGACAGGTTCTTTTTGCAAGAAAAGGCGATATGCCAAGTGTCCGATGCTTTCGGTCAGAACACTTCAGGCAGAGCGTTTCGGTGTTAGCATCTACAGTGGTTGCAGTATGGCACGGACACGAAACTTTTTTCAGGCGCGGGTGAAAACAAGCGCATCGCAGATTATGATCTAATGTCTGAATCCACAAGTCCTGCAGTAGCGCCCACCATCTCAGACGCCAGCACAGCGACTGCGGTGCACAAGTTACGAAGAAGTGGCTTCAGTTGTTGGAGAGAGCTGCTCCACTCTTCCAAACCTTTTCAACTTTCGAAAGCTTCGAAGGGCGAAGCTGCTTCAAAGCTTATTTCTTGGTTCTTGCCTTCGAATCCTCGAAAACCTCCTGGCCCTTCGAAGGTTTGAAGCTCGAAGGTTTCGAAGGAAGGACGAAAGCCTGTTTGCAGCCTTTGTGCTTCTTCCAAACCTCATTCAAAGTTTTTTTTTTTTTTTTTTTTTTTTTTTTTTTTTTTTCAAATTTCCTTCTTGTTCAGCGCGGACTCTCTGCAATCCAGGGTTGAGCATTACCGAAAAAGAAAGGGCCGGTACGCGCATCTGCAGAAACTCTTGGACACGTGCGCCGTAGGGTCGGTGATGTTTCACTTTGGTGTCTCAGGCCCATCAACCCCGAAAAGAACCAAACATGTGAAGTGAGGCGTCTATCCGCCCGTGGCACAGACTAGATGGCAATCAGTTGAAAGTTTAGTCTTGGTGCCATCAATTTGATCGTCTGCTCAATTAAAGACGGAGTCTGTTGGCGCCATTCTGGCGATTTTTTCATTTCTTTCAAAGGCTTTGATGACCAGTCTGCCGGCAGCCCAGCTCTGAAAGAAAGTTGGTGACAACCGTCCTGGATTGACCGAGACTGTTTTACGAGACCCGCCGATGCCGAAACCAAAACTGAATCGCGAAATAGGGTGCCGGAGCCGGTTTTCCACGGGCATTCTTTGTAGAAGAAAAATATTTCACTTTCTTTCATTTGTTCTTTATTTTTGACCATCTCAAGCGAGCTCGTGTGGCTTTCTTTTTCTATTCTTGAAAAAACGTTTTCTCCTCACGTCTTCGCGCTTACTTTGCCTTTTCAAAGTCTTGGCAGTTGGGATTTCTCTTTGTCTTGTGTTTCGAAGAAGACGTTTCATTGATGGTTAATTCTATTTTATTCAGTTTTTACCCTCTGAAGCGATTATTAGTGTTTAATTTTATTTTCGTGGGTTTTAACACCCACAAGCGATTCCGTGTGGCTTTCTCCTTCTTGTGTTAAAATTCGAAGCCCTTTCGCCTCTTTGCAGCCTTCGTGCTTCTTCCAAACCTCCTCACTTAATTTTCCTTACCTCTTCAGTTTGATTCGAATTTCCTTTCTTGTTTGTCGAAAAAGACGTTCATTTATGTTGTATTTGATGTTCTTCAATTTCAACCCGTACAGCGATCTCGTGTGGATGTCTTCATTTTGTTGAAACTATACGTTTTTATTCACGTCTTTGCGCCTGCTTTGCTCAACGTCTTGGTAATCAGGATTTATCTTGCTTGTTTGTCGAAGAAGACATTTCACTTATCTTTCAACTTTCTTCACTTTTGACCTCTTGACGCGATCTCGTGTCGCTTTTTCCTTCTTCTGTTAAAAAACGGTTTCTATCCACGTTGCCCTTTCACAGTCTTGGCAGTTAGGATTTCTCTCTTTCTTGATTGTCGACGAAGACGTATTCTTCAGTTTTTACCCCCTGAAGCGATCTCGTGTGGGTTTCCCTTCGTGTGTTGAAATAACGGTTTGTTTAAGGTTTCACGGCTTACGAGAGAGGGGCGGACCAAGCTGTGAACTGTCACGGCCGAGGCTGCTGATAGCGCCCAGATCGACATCCTTCTGTGTGCCGCATTTGATTTCTTCTTGCTCGAGTTTCTTGCAAATGATTGGTCCGACAAGCCTGGTCCTCAAATAGTTGCAAAGGTCAGCTTCGTTTCAAATTTTGGGGTATTGACTCCTTTCCCCCGAACAAAGACAGGATTTACCTGTTGAGATTCTTCTTCATGGACTTCCTTGGAACCTTCTGGCCTGCCTTGCATGGATTCGATTCTGGGCTTAAAGCCTAAGCCCCTCGGCTAAATGCCAAATGCCAGGATGATGTTGGACATCTACTACATCTGCGNTGGCCTGCCTTGCATGGATTCGATTCTGGGCTTAAAGCCTAAGCCCCTCGGCTAAATGCCAAATGCCAGGATGATGTTGGACATCTACTACATCTGCGCAGATGCCCCAGATAAGCAGAGAAGAGAGAGCCACCATTGCTTCCTCGTTGCTGAGGCTAGGTCTGGAAAAGAACAAAGGAGGGAATGGCGCGTTCTGATCTCAAGAAGTTATTGGGGCTGTGATGCCGGGCCTGTGGCATCCTCTTACATCGTGCAGCCACAAGAAAAAATTCGAGGTGCTGATCGTTCGAGCTGCGCGTGCTGCTCGCACTGAGATTTCTTTACGGGCAGTCAGCCGTGCCTAGAAGCCTTCGGAATACGAGACAAGCTTTAGTGTCACCTCCGAATTGCCTTGCTGCTCAAAGAAGAATCAGGTGCTCAAGAGAACTGAAATTGCAACGGGGAGAGACAATGCTCCAGCCTCAAGGAGTGTGACCTCATGAGATCCCCTTCTCAGGATACTGGTGGCATCGTCTATTTCGGCTCTGCCTGCTTTGCCCAATATTCCAGTCGGCTGACAGTGGCGCGAATTGCCAACGACAAGTACAAAGGCGTCAAGGACCCGGCTGGTTGGTTTTCAGCAAGAGGCGACTGTTTGGGAGTTTAGTCTCTGTCTTTATCGTCGCTTTGTTACTTTAGCAGGATACGGCCGATGCGAGGGTCGAGCCATCGACCTACACCATCGCTGACGGATCTTACGATGCTTACAGGCGGAGCTTGTAGGATTAGCGATGTTCTGCACACCAGTCTGAATTCTTCGAGGATACCGACTGCTGACTGTGTTCTGAAAATGCTCTGAGCTGCCTTCGTTTCGTGCCTCTGGTCAAGATTGTGCCAATTCATGCTTGTAGACATGTTTTCTTTGCCACCTTCCTTGCGGCGACTGCTCTGCAACTTCAACTCCGTGCTGCTGCCGAGGTCGTTTAAGCCAATCCATATGAGCAGCATGCTATTTCTTTGCTGCTGATGGCTTGCAAATGTATGCAAATCCCATACAAAATCCAGCGGAAATCCCCAGAGTTCTCTTTGCTATACAACAAACCCTAAACACCCTCANTTGCAAATGTATGCAAATCCCATACAAAATCCAGCGGAAATCCCCAGAGTTCTCTTTGCTATACAACAAACCCTAAACACCCTCAAACCAATAATCCCCGATTATTTGTATGGACTTTTGGAGCTTCTGCGTCACTAGTGCTGTTGATGTCTTGCAAATCCTTGCAGGTCTTGTCCAGTAGCATGAACCCGGCGGGCGGAGCTTGTTCATGAATGTCGACAACGAGGCCG
>BGNK01002710.1:34973-57648 GCA_003297005.1 Symbiodinium sp. clade A Y106
GGCCGTTACACGGACCAGGCGCTGGAAGGGCCCCAAGAAGCGCCCAATCAGTAAGCGGTAAAGCTTGTGCTATTCAAACGAGACATCCCATTCCACGGGTCCATAAGTTCCGTATTTTTGTCATCTCAAGTATCTCAAGATCAACAAGTCTAGACATGATCGGATTGTTGATGCTTAATCATTACCGGCTTATCGACACAGCACATCACTGCCTTCCTTTCCGTTCTCATCGCTGGCATCGGTTCAGGTGGGGCAGAGTACCTGCAGGCTTTGTGACCCTGGCTATGAAGCCTTNTCCGTTCTCATCGCTGGCATCGGTTCAGGTGGGGCAGAGTACCTGCAGGCTTTGTGACCCTGGCTATGAAGCCTTGAACGGCAGCAGCTGCGGTGCCTGCGGGGTCGGGCTACTTGACAAAGTCGTTTGGACCGGAGGTTCGTTTCAGGCTCTTAGCTCCATGGTGCAAACAATTCTACTCCGGCTTTGAGAACCGCGTAGAGGAGTGCCGTGCGAAGTGAAGGGCACGAATCCGTTCGACTTGCCGGGTTGGTCTTGGAATTGCACGATATTGCATTTAGCATGACTGCAGTCATCATGCTTTTCATTTTCTTGAGGTAGTTGGTGGTTTGTCCCTGTCCTCGTCCGCATCGTTGCGGCACAGAGTGGTAGCAGTCCTGTTGCGAATAGAAGACTTGTGGATCCAATTAGCTCCGCCTAAACTGATAACTGATAATCCTGAGTGTTAAGGCCTTAAACGTAAGGCGCCTTAGGGAGCCTCTGAGGGCCGCCGCCTCCTGCTCGCCTTGCGGAGCTGGCACCTTCAACAACCAGACAGCGCAGGCCCGGAAGCCAGGTGGGGGTATTCGGGTGGGACTTTCAAGTTCTCCCTGGTGGGAAGATTTTTGGGGCTGCCCAAGGCAGAGTGCGCCTTCTGCGGCCCTGGCTGCTTTGCGCCGGAGGGCTCCACACAGCTCCTTGGCAGTGAAGGGCTTCGGGCCGCCCCGAGCCCCCAGCCCAGCGCCCAGGTGCTCTGCTTGCCCCTTGAAGGACGTCAGATCTGGAAAGATAGGATTGAAAGGATAAGTTCCGAAATTCTAATGATAGATATAGAAAGGTAATCTNTTGAAGGACGTCAGATCTGGAAAGATAGGATTGAAAGGATAAGTTCCGAAATTCTAATGATAGATATAGAAAGGTAATCTTAAAAAGATAGGCCTCAACAGGTAAATTCGAATGACAGGTCTGGAAAGATACGCTTGCAAAAATAGGCCTGGAAAGAGAGGTTTGAAAAGATAGTTTTAGAAAGATAGGTTGGAAAAAAAAGGTTTGGAAAGATAGGTCTAGAAAGAGAGATCTGGAAAGATAGATCTGAAAAGATAGGGGGATAAGCATAGGTCTGAAAAAATAGATTTGCAAGGATAGGTCTAGAAAGGTCTTGAAAAGATCCACATCGGCATCCACACAAGTATCCACATCGGTATCCACAAAGAGGTATCCACACAGGCCACCAGTGCTGGTCGTCGCGTGTCATCCGTCCCCGCCTCTATCCTCACCTCACCCCCNCGAGCCCCCAGCCCAGCGCCCAGGTGCTCTGCTTGCCCCTTGAAGGACGTCAGATCTGGAAAGATAGGATTGAAAGGATAAGTTCCGAAATTCTAATGATAGATATAGAAAGGTAATCTGAAAAAGATAGGCCTCAACAGGTAAATTCGAATGACAGGCCTGGAAAGATACGCTTGCAAAAATAGGTCTGGAAAGAGAGGTTTGAAAAGATAGTTTTAGAAAGATAGGTTGGAAAAGAAAGGTTTGGAAAGATAGGTCTAGAAAGAGAAATCTGGAAAGATAGATCTGAAAAGATAGGGGGATAAGCATAGGTCTGAAAAAATAGATTTGCAAGGATAGGTCTAGAAAGGTCTTGACAAGATAGGTTTGGAAGAATAGGTCTGAAAAGATAGGTTTGAAAGAAAAGATAGGTCTGAAAAGATAGGTTTGGAAGAATAGAAAGATTTGAAAAGAGAAATTTAGAAGATTTGTTTTGGTCTGGAAGAATAGGCCTACAAGAATAGGTCTGTTAGCATAGATTTGGTAAGATCAATTTGAAAAGAGAAACCTGAAGAGAATAATCTGGAAACATGAATCTGCAAATATAGATTCGCAAAGATAGATTTGACAAGAAAGGCCTGAAAAAGGAGGTCTGGAAGAATAGACCTAGAAAAATAGATTTGCAAAGATAAANATGAATCTGCAAATATAGATTCGCAAAGATAGATTTGACAAGAAAGGCCTGAAAAAGGAGGTCTGGAAGAATAGACCTAGAAAAATAGATTTGCAAAGATAAATTTGAAAAGAAAAGCCTGAAAAAAGAAAGATCTGGAAATATGGACTTAGCAAAATAGATTTGCAAAGATAAATTTGAAAAGAAAGGTTTGAAAAGAAAGGTCTGGAAAAAGAAAGGTTTGAAAAGAAAGGTCTGGAAAGAGAGGTCTGGAAGAATGGTCTTAGAAAAATAGTTTTGCAAAGATAAATCTGAAACGAAAAATCTGAAGAAATTTGAAGAAAGAGGTCTGCAAGAATAGACCTAGAAAGATAGATTTGCAAAGATAAATTTGAAAAGAAAAATCTGTAAGTATGGACCTAGCAAGAAAGATTTGCAAAAATAAATTTGAAAAGAAAGGTTTGGAAGTATGGAGTTAGCAAGATAGAATTGATTATTTCTGAAAAGAAAGGTCTGGAAAGGGAGGTCTGGAAGAATAGACCTAGAAAAATAGCTCTGCAAAGATCAATCTGAAAAGAAATGGGTTAAAAGAAAAATGTAGAAAAATAAATCTGCAAAGAGAGATTTAGCAAGATTTAAAAAATATTTAAAAGGATAATAATAATCTTAATAGAAAATATTTTGATAAATGAATAGAAATATAGATATATATTTTTAAATATTTTCAAAATTTTTTTTCAAAAATAATTTTTGAAAATAATGTTACGTATATATATATATTATAAAATTTGAATATATATCAACATAAAAACTTCAATTATATCGGAAAATACGAAATAGATAAGTACTTGTATTACGACCGCACGGAGAGGAGAATTTAAATCGTCCCCGCCACTCGTCCGCACACGTTAATCGCGCNATAAAAACTTCAATTATATCGGAAAATACGAAATAGATAAGTACTTGTATTACGACCGCACGGAGAGGAGAATTTAAATCGTCCCCGCCACTCGTCCGCACACGTTAATCGCGCGATTGCTGGGTAATAGAAACAAGGAACGATTATTGGAGCAGCCACTCGCTCTGCGAGCGGAAGGAATGAATGGAATATGTAATGTATAGGAGCGAGTGGAATACACTTCTAGGGAACGAATGGAGTAGCTGGCTCCTAAATTAAAGATCAGAGCCTCAATATCCCAAAACCTTAAAGACTAAACCCTGAACATCTCTAGACCCTTTACCTTTTGTTTTGCTCCAAGAGCCAGGGCATTTCGACAGCCGGCCTTGTTTGGAGTTTAGGGCCTTCGGTGTGTAGGGCTCGATTAATTCGGGTTTAGGGTTTTGGGTTTGGGGCTTAGTGCTTAATTAGGGCTTGGGGTTAGCGGCTTCGGGTTTAGATTGATATTTTATTATAGATGATATTATATTATTATATGCTCTCTCTTTCTCTATATATATGTAAATATATATATATATATGAATATGTTCTATATATGGTTGATTTGGATTATTGGATTGGTCGGTCCCGTAGCCCACTCAGGCTCGTTCTACTCGCCACTCGAGCCACGAGTGGAACGGAGCGAGTGGAACAGACGGACTAGCATCTCCCTATACCGACACTCTCTGCAATTCAATATATACAAAATATCGAAATTTCTAAAATTTCATATTTCGATAAAGAAATTTATTAAATATTGATTTATAAATTAATTTATTAAATGAATGAGTGCAAAATAAAAAATTCATAAATTACGAAATATCTCGATTTTATAATTCAGGATAGGATTAAATTTCTATAAATCTAAATATTCGATTAAATGGTTTTATGCCTAATAGATATATATATATATATCGATATATGATTTTTTCTTCAAATTCTATATTTTACCGTAGGGCCTCCCCCGACCAAAATTTTTGACTCAAATGGTCTGATGTCAATAATCCTTCGGACCGGGGTCAGGATTTGGGTAGCAATTTGGAGGCTGGCTCAGGGTTTAGGTGGCTTTGACTAAATTAGAACGGAATTGGGAGGGCCGAGTGGTTTGGGGGGTTTGGGCGGGGAATTTACGATTCTCCACGGATATCCGAGTCGGAATAGAGATCGCCAAAAAATCGAAATTAAATCCCGATCATTCCTTTTATTTTGACGACTTTCCCTTCTACCCTATACTTTAGGGATTTTGGATTAAGAATTAAGAATATAATTCCCTCCATAATCGATCAAAGCTAAGACCTAATATTATATAGTAATACAATAATAATATACTAATAGAAGATCAATAATAATATAATAATATAGACATAATATTATAATAATATAATATAAAGATTTAAGAATACCTAGAGCAATTTAATAGAAATTGAATTCAAGATAATTACCAAGACTAAAAACCGTTCATTTTGAAGATTTATCCTCCCAACCTACATTCCCCTCCACAATCGACCAAATCTGAGGCCTAATACTATACAATAAACAATAATAGTACAATAATATAGTAGGAGTATAATAATAATACAGTACTAATATAATAATAGCAGAATGTTGTGGTAGGAAAAAATTCGTCATACTATTGCATGTTACTCTTGAACACCTTGCAGACACCTTTCCCCCTTGGATTCCTCCAGCCAATCCTCCGCCCAGAACATTATAGTAGTATAATTTTATTCGATAGGTTAATTCCTCCGCTAGACAGGTAATATAAAATACACTTCCTAGTACTCCGCGTCCTCCGTATAATAATATAACCAAGTGCGACGAAATTATATTCCTACCGATATAATAATACCATAATCATAATATATTCCGTCTCTCCTCCGTCTCTCTCTCTCTGTGTCCTCAGCGCAAACGCACAAAACCGACATGCCGTTTGCATCGGTTTTTACGGGTCTTCCTGCACTCGAAGTTCCTTTCGCATCGGTGGCGTCGGTGTTTCGTGCCTGCGTGGGGGGGTGGATTTCCTGAGATAGTCAGGAAAGCCGGGGAAGGGCGGGGGTTGGCCTGAAACAGCCAGGTTTCCGCATGATTTACGCGCCGCCCGGGGTTCACTACTATCGTAGTAGAAACGAAAGACTAGCTATGCTAGCGTTCGTGATTAAAAGGCCATCAGATCATAGCTGCCGTTATGGCAAGTGTTGTGGTTGCTATGGCTGCTATTATAGGTTGATAATGATATTCTTGACGTAGGTATTATCGTTGCTGTCGCTGTTGTTCCCATTGTTGCTGGTAGTGTTGCAATATTGTGATTTCAATATATCGCAGATTCGTTGCTGGTGCGGTTATTGTTGCTGCAGTCGCTGTCGCTACGGTTGTTGCCATTGTTATGATTTTCGCTGCCTTGTTATGGTTGTGGCTACTGTCGTCGATGCTGCTATTGGCTATAATGCCCAATGTAAATACACGGACCAGACAGCATTTTGCATCCAATTTTACGACGCATCCTTCGCTTCAACAACCCTTCGTATCGGTGGCGTCGTCATTTCCTACGTTTGCAGGGACGTTTGCATCGACTTTTGCAGCGTTTCCTACACTCGAAGTACCTTTCGCATCGGTCCCGCCGTTGGGGTGGCGTTGCCGGGTGCTGCTGGGATTGTTGTTGGTGGCGGTAAGCTGCTATTGCTATTGCAGTAATTGCTGTTGCGACGGGATGTTGCTGTTATTGTTGAAATTCTTGCGAATGTTGTTGTTGCT
Source organism: Symbiodinium sp. clade A Y106 (assembly GCA_003297005.1). Lineage (NCBI taxonomy): Eukaryota > Dinophyceae > Suessiales > Symbiodiniaceae > Symbiodinium > Symbiodinium sp. clade A. Next base: position 40,875 of record BGNK01002710.1, read on the forward strand.
GCTGCTGTTGCTGCTACTGTTGCTGCTATCGCCGCTATTTTTGCTACTGCGGTTGTTGTTGTTGCCTCCGACATAGCGTAGCGCGCAAGCACGGCACGTTGCTTGCATCGTTTTTGTTTTTTTTTGGTGCTTCCTTCCTTCCAGATGCCTGCGGCATCGGTTCGTTGTGGTGACGGTGCTGCTGCTGCGGCTGTCGTCATTGGTGGTGGTGTCACTGCCGTTGTAGCGTTTTTTTCTGGTTATTGGCGCTCTTGTTGTTGTAGCTTGTTGCTAATGTCGTTGATGTTGTTGCTACGATTGTTGCTGTTGCTGTCGCCGTCGTTACTGTTGCCGCTGTTGCTGTTGGTGTTGTGGTTGCTGCTGCTGTTGATGTTGCTGTTGCTGCATATGTTGGCTCCGATGTTGATGCCAGTTGTAATTATTGGATTTCACAGCAGATCCTGCGCTTGAAGTGCCTTTCGCATCGGTGGCGCGATATTTCGTACATCATGTTCATGCTGTACGTTAAGGGGGGGGCCCCTAAATTATTGAGTCGTCAAGGAATTGCCGTGGTGGGAACCGATCCCACCATCACTACTAAAGTAGATAGAAACGAAAGTAGCGCTACGCTAGCTCTTTTTTGAGCTTTCGATATGAACTCAAACATTTAGATTCTAGAAAGTCTGCTTATATTTATAGATAGATCTGTCCATTCTTGGAATCTACTTGAAAAATCCGAACAATAGGAACCTATGGATTCTCATATCTAGATCATCACAAGAAATATAAGCATATTTCCTCGACAATATAATGTCCCATGAAAGAATGCCCCGAACTTTTCGACGGATCGTGTCAGTCTTTGTGCGCGGGAGCCTGCAGGACTTGCAGACCCTGTGCGAATCTGCAAACGATCAATTTTAGCACCTGAAGCATAAGTTGCCTCGCAAACACCTATCCCCGCCTGCCCTCTCTGCAAGCCCACCGTGAGACGTGAAATTTGCGACCTCGTCATGGCCCAAGGCGGCTGGCTTGAGTCATGGAGCCCATGACACGAACAGCGAGGGGCCGGGTCCAGAGCTAAAAGCCCCCGTGTCGCCGAGACCCGGCCCAACTTGTTGCCAGCCACCCCTGCGGGCCTGTTAAAGCATAAATGAAGCTTCGTGCCGTTGAACAGCTTCACCCGAGCTTTTTCCATTACCATGCCCTGGGGAACAGTCGTTTCTGGGGCGCAGCTGCCCGGCTGGAGGATTTGGGAGCTAGAAGGGGAGTAAACACGTAAAGCCAAGTCTTAAGGAACTTGAAGCAGGTGGAGATCATGATTTTCATGATTTGGAGTTGAGTGGTTGGTGCCTAGACGCTCACAGGCTGCAATTCTGTCTTATGTATGCCTGACGTGGTGGTAGTAGTTGCAGCAGCAGTAGCAGTAGCAGCAGCAGCAGCAGCAAGTTTAGGTTTTTGTGGTTTAGGGTTAGCAGTGGCAGTGGGGTATCAGGAGGAGGAGGAGGAGTAGGAGTAATAGGAGTAGTAGGAGTAGGAGTAATAGGAGTAATAGTAGTAGTAGTAGTAGCAGTAGCAGTAGAAGTAGTGGTAGTGGTAGTGGCAGTGGTAGTAGGAGTAGGAGTAGGAGTAGGAGGAGCAGCAGCAGCAGCAATAGCAATAGTAGAAGTAGCAGTAGGAGTAGTAGCAGTGGTAGAAGTCCCAACTCCTAGCGGCGAGGAGCCCTAGGCGCTAAACCCCTCACAGGGCTTGAGGTCGTCCCTCCAGTGCATGATGTTGCTCTAGCCCTGAAGCCCTAAACCCTAAAACACTGAACCCTGAAACCTAAGCCCTAAAAGTCCTGAAGCCCAGATGATTCCCTTAAGGACTTTAAAAGGGTTCCGTTAAGTTGTTCCACACGGGTTCCTAGAAACTCTGGGGCGCGCTGTTCACATGGGCACGGCTTCTGAAAAGAAGACACTGATGTGGGTTTAAGGTTTAGGGTTTGGGGGGTTTTAAGGTTTAGGTTGGTTTGGGGTGTGGGGTTCAGGCACAAGGGGGGTTCCAGGCTTCGGGACGGGCCCCTCCAGAGCCGTGATTTCCGCACAGCGGATCTTCTGGGACAGTAGACCTTCCTCCTTTCATCCTCAAAGCATCTCTTGGGAGTTTCCGGGTGACTCGCGTCCAGGGGAGAAGGCATTGGCTTCCCTCCGGAAACTTTCTACTGCAGCGACCTGCGCTAGAAAGCCCTGATGCAACTTGAACTGTTGCTGAAGGCGTCAACCGCAGGCTTTTTGTCGGACTTGATGCGAAAACTCATTGTGTTGAGCAGGGCAGCTCTGCAAACTGTGGAAGTCGTTGGCTTCCAGCAGGCTCCCTTCAGCATTGTCCGCCGCTGCTTAAATGGCCGTTTCATCGCAAAGTACTGTCTGCCGGTATTCCCAGAGCCCAACTGCCCCTCAAAACGGGAAGTACTACCAGGCTTTCCGGGCCTACCGACAAAAAAAACCTCCTGCTATTCTGCGATCTGCGGGCTTGGACCCAGTCGCCTGCTTCAAAAGACAATCCTCATGGCAATCTAGAAACTTCTGACAAGTCCCCCTTAGAGTTTAGGGTTTAGGGTTTAGCGTAGGGTGCTTACGTCCTTCCGTGTGCAACCCCTCCTTAGAGTAACAGTTGCGAAAAGATACTTAGTTAGTGCAGTATTCCTTGCCAGGAACTCTTATTGAAACGTGATTGGCCCAACCTAAACACGAGTGCTAACAACAATCCAATGGTACCGCTTTAGGGTTCATGGGATGTAAGGATACATACAGGAGACTGCCCAGACCTTCCAAAATCCCTTAATTAAGGAATATACCTTAAAGCATATTAAGGATCCTACTATAATTTAGGGTATAGTCCTTAATTAAGGGATTTTGGAAGGTCTGGGTGAACAATGTAAGGCTCGGAAACTACAAGTATCGCCTTCCAGTCTCTTTAAAACTCTAGCTAATGTAGGAACCTGATTAAGAAACCTTGGGCCTTTATTAGGGTTCCTTATATGAATCCTACTATTTTGGGGTTATAGGCCCAGGGTTGCTTAATCAGGTTCCTACATTATACTCTAATATCCGAAACCCTGTACTGCTATGCAACCCTTTTCGAACGTCTATGGCCCCTAAATGAAGGTTTTAAAATCGGTGCTTTTGAAATAGACCTTCATGGTAACATAGGGGCCTGCGTGATTTGGAAAGGGTTCCTTAAGGGTTTTACGGGTTTTACAAGGGCTACTAGATTTATTAAGGCCCCTGTATTACACCTTCAACATCCGTGAGACCAGCACCTCCAGAGCCCCGGCCGGCAGATCCACTGATGACAGGCCGAAGGAGTGGGAAGAGCTCATGTAGGGATGCAGACACAGGTGTTTGGGTTTCGGGTTTAGGGTTTGAGGGTTTGGGGTTTAGGGTTTGGGGTTTAGGGTTTAGGGGTTTGAGGGTTTAGGGTTTAGGGCCTAGGGCTTAGGGTTCTAGAGTTTAGGGTTCAGGGCAGTTTGGGACATTCCTGGCGGTGCTGTGGTGAGGGTTGTCGAAACTGCTCTAGAGCCAGGTTTTCAGTGTGGGGCCTCCACGGTTTCTGAAGAAGGACTTACCCAGACCTTCCAAAATCCCTTAATTAAGGAATACACCCTAAATTATAGTAGGACCCTTAATATGCTTTAAGGTATATTCCTTAATTAAGGGATTTTTGGAAGGTCTGGGTAAGTCCTGTCTCCCGTACGTTCTTGCTTTTCTTACCTTTGGTTAGTAGGGAATGGAGGAATGGGGTACAATCATAACTACTATTACTACCATTCTTCCATTCCCTACTAACCAAAGGTAGGTTTAGAAGCAAATGGTAGGGTTGGGGTTTGGACGAGGCTCGGCAAATCTTCGCTGTTCTTGCTGTCAGCCATATATCCATGATGACTGCAACTGGACCCCAAACCGAACTATTCTGGGCCGGTTATGAGGCATGTCCTCTTGCTGAGAGATATTGTCGAAGATCGGTGAGCGTACAATTGGAAAAAACGTCATACTTGTAGTCGTCGCCACAGTTGCCGTCGTGGCGGGTGGTGCTCGCAGCGTAGTTAAGCCATGGACACTAAACTGCAGAGCCTACACCCTCGTCATTTCTGTGCTGGCAGGAGTTGGAACAGCTCCGTAACTAAAAGGGAAGACCGCACGTCTGAATATAAGGCCCTTCATGGATTTATAAACCCTCGTACATATGCTGTTGCAAGTGCTGTAAACAGGCCTAAATACCACTACTTTCCATATTCCCTCTACTCCCGGCACTACACACATGGTTTCGACTGATGTCGTTACTGCGCGCAGGAGTCTGAATTGAAGTGCCGCATCCATACTCTTGTGTGTCGAACAAGAGCTGTGCTCCTCCCGAACTCGCTCCAGGCCAAAACGGGAACTAGGTCTACGACAAGAGCAGCAGCAGCTGGCAGGTCATTCACTGGTTCGATGTCCTCGGAAGCTATGCATGGGGCTCCTTCAAAAACAGGGATACCGTACGGGCTCTTGATAACGATGCTACATGCTGTTTTTGGTCGATAGAGTTCCTGATTTTCTGGAACGACCACGTAGTCTGTAGGCGTGCTGCATGAAGGCATGTTTCATCTCGACCCCTGGGCTAAAATCCCTAAACAGGCTGGAGCTTCGAACTTGCACCCCGCCTCTGCACCGCCGCTGCTTTTCTCGGCAGAACTTGCCGGAACAGCCAGAAACTCTGCGACTGGACACCAAACATGTCCAGCCCAAAGGACGAATCGTACGGACACTCCTTGTTGCCAACATCCACGAGGGTTTTGCTTACGAGGAGGAAAAGGACAAACAAAAACTGCTGCGATTATGGCTTTACTGGAAACAGGTAGTTATATTATATATTGAACACCTACCCCGAAACCCTAAAACCCTGAACACTTACCACATGGAGGACCCCAGGTTTGGGCTGTCGGGAATAGTGGGGCGTAAGGGTGCGGACTCTTTCAGCACGGCAAGTCGAAGACAAGCTCACCAGCACGGCTTCTGTATTTGCCTTAAGTTTGTGTGCGTCACTTTATATGTAGAAGAATATCCACACAAGAAGAGTAATAGTGTGCAAACCGTAGAAGCAGAAGATGTGGACACTTCCTAGGTGGAGTAGTCGTCACTGTACTCGTGGTAGTAGCAGTAGTAGTAGTAGTAGCAGCAGCAGCAGCAGTACTAACTAGTAGCTGTACAGTAGTAGTAGCAGCAGTAGCGGGAGCATCATTGTTATCGTTTCTAGTCCCCTAATCTCTACACGCGAAACCCATCGCGGCCGTTGCTTGGGCAAAGCCTAAGGTAGCATAGGGGCTCGTGACCCGAAAACAAAGCTTCCCGTCAAAGGGTTTCTATAAGGGCCTCAATACTTAGAGCACGGTTTTAGGCTGGGGCCCTAAACCGTAAACCCTAAACCGCTCGTAGGCTCAGATGCCCATCGATCTTACTCTGCTCGTTTGGTAACGTCAGAGGCGCACTCGTAGAAGTAGGCTGCGGCCAGACGTTGAGGCAAGCAAACAAGCCCAGACGACTTCGCCCGGCTTCCTAAAGTCCATTTTGCAGAATCCTTAATCTGCAAAGTGGCGGATGCTAATGGAGAGAAAACATCATCAGCAACTACTCAAACGCGAAGCACCTGCACAGCTGTGTAAGTCCGCCGAGGTGATGGGTCACCGGGACACCGTTCGACAATGGTGTTGAAGATGCGGCTTTACCGTAGCAACTATAAGAATACAACTTCAGCCAACCCGGCACAGGACAGCGCCTAAACGAATCTGTATGAGCAAGCTAGGCCCACAACATCTTCTCACATCCACTAATGACTAATGCTCCTCACATAAACAAACGCAAGAAGCCCTGTACTATGGAGGCCTCAATACGCCATTCGAACGGGGCTTTGGTGTATACTCTTGTATAACTATATTGAAAAGTCTTTACGAACAATCCCAGGCACTGCTCCAACCCCTATGTAAGCCGAAGGTCTCTTCTTCTTTCAGGCCTGCCTGTTGTACGCGCGTCCTAAAACTCGAAAGCCCTATCCATCTCTGTACAAGTGCTGTCTTCGTTTTCTTCACAAAGAAGTAGGGGATGGCCGCCGGCGTTGACAAGGGCCACAGGGTTTTCCCGAAGCTTGATACCAGTAGAAGCTTAATGCTGAACTTAGAGCTTGGGCTCTGGCTTAGGACCGAGGGTTTTGCTTTAGGGTTGCAGGCTTACGATGTAGGGCCATGTGAGGCTTGGTGTTTAGGGTTGGGGTTCCTGTTCTACAATCGCTTGGGGATGTGGCATCTCAGACATCTTGAGCGAATTTCCAAAAACTGTGTACCTTTGCTTTCCTGAAGTCGACAGAAGCTGATGAGCATACTTGGGAACGTGCGCACTTTCTTCAAATTGAGTTTGGTGTTGCCAAAGGCGCGAAAGCACGACGATGATGTTGGGATGATGCACACACGTTGTAGGGTCCCGGGCTTTCTACTTCACTTGATACCAGGAAACACTACAGTACTACAACAAGCATAACTTTAGATGCCAAGACAAGCCCTGAATACCCCGTCCCCCCTCAACCCTAAACCCTGAATCCCGATACCTTAACATGTCTGTAAAGTGCTTGAGGTAAAGGGCAAACACACTTGAACCTTTAGCCCTAAGCCCAAGACCCCTAACCCCTAAACCCCTAAACCCCTGAACCCTAAACCCTAAACCCCTAAACCCTACACCCCTACACCCCTAAACCCCTAAACCCTAACCCCTAAACCCCCAAACCCCTAAACCCTAAACCCCTAAACCCTACACCCCTAAACCCTACACCCCTAAACCCCTAAGCCCCAAACCCCAAAATCATGTTTGCGAATCTTCAAGTCGTTACAAGGCTGCTTTAAGGCTTTACCACAGTTTGGCAGCGGGTTTCGGGGGGCTTCATAAGTAGGGGATATAGAAGGGTCTTAGGGTTTAGGGTTTAAGGGGTCTTTAAGCGGCTCTGTAAGGGTGTGCGAGGGTTTTACCGTGTCACAGGGGTTTGCCTTGAGGGTTACTTGGAGGTTCATGGGACTTAGTAAGTACGGTTATAAGTACCCTAAGTGGGGTTATAAGTAATTACAAGTATAGTTACCTTAATTATAACCCTAGTTACTAAGTCCCATGATCCTCTAAGTACGGGTGTGGCTTTTCGGGAGTATGGGTGTCACAAGACGACTTCGCCTCGAGCGCTGTAACGTCGAGGCGCTTAGGAATTTTGCGGCGGTTTACGAAATCGTACTTAGACCCTAAACTGTAGCCCACCATCGAAACTCAAAGAATCATATCGGATCTCGAGCAAAACAGCTTCGGTCGCTGCGGCCCACGTCCTAAAAGCAATCTATTCCCTGCTTGGCGAACTGATTCCCAGAAACTCCATTATCCTTTCATCAATCCGGAAGGGTTCTGGAATTTCTGGTTATACTCCATGCAGAGTAACAGAATTCCTCAGTCGTTGGCTGAGGCAAACCAGTGCAATGCGGTCTGAAGCTGACAAGGCAGCCTGCACTTTCATGAGTGCATCTTCAACCCCAACCAAACCCAACAAAGGTACTGTAGGGGCCTTAATCATTAGAATAGGTTTTGGGGGCCCATTATACTATAATCATAATGAGGAACCCCCCCAAAATAGAGCTACTTAGTATAGGTATTTATTGAGGCCTCTAAGCCCACAGCAGCTGCGATTCTTACCACTTCTTTTGACTTTTGGCTAACAGAAAAAAGGGCTGGTACTATGTTGGTCGGACCGGAATCAAGCCCCAGCTGCACCGATGTAAATCGGAGTTCTACACTCCAAGAGTTCAGGGTCCTGTGGTTCTGCTGTAGATGATGCCCCCTGTTACAAAGCCCTTTGTTCTGGGCTCTTTCTTAGAGCCATCCTAAGGAGGAGGGGGTCGTTTCTCAGAAGCCTGCATGCAAGCTGCACCGCTGTGCCATGCTAACACATTCCCCTAAATTAAGCCCCAAACCCGCAAACCCTCTACTCACAGCAGTGACACTGATGTGGCTGCCGAAGATTTCGAGGGTTCAAGTCCTGGGCCAGCTACCCCTAGACCCTAAGCCCTAAGCCCTAAAAGCCCTAAGACGTAAGCCCTAAACCCTAAGCCCCAAACTCTACACCCCAAGCCCTTAACCTAGACTGATACCCAAGAAGGTCTGAAAAGGGGCCGTAAGAGGCCAAATTCGAAGGGACGGATAACCCAAAAAAAGCACCGAATAACAAAAAATTGAACCCAAAACCCACAACCCTGAACTTTGGGACGACGACCCTCCACCGCCACACGGCAGTGAAACTTAGGGTTTAGGGTTTAGGGCCCACGACAAGCTGGCTAAACGACTACCCTAAACCGTACAGGGCGACCTTGACGAGCGACGATGGCCATTAAGCAGGCTCCGATTGGAGATTCGCCTAGGTGCAACTCGCAGAAATCCCAGCTGCCCAACGCACGCTTCCCGATGGATTTGCCAGTGATGCCCCGGGGTTGCATACTATCGGTTCGGTTTAGGGGTTTAGGGTTTAGGGGTTAAGGGTTTAAGGGTTTAGGGTCTATAGGGCTCTTGAGGTCAATGCTCACTTCCGCAAGTGTCGGCCGGTGAGCTGGGTGCAGCGGTGTACAACCCCACCAGAAAACACGCCCTAGAGATCCCAATACCCCTTAATTAAGGAATATACCTTAAATCATAATATTAAGGCCCCTATTATCTAAGGTGTATTCCTTAATTAAGGGGTATTAGAACCCCTTAAACCCTAAACCCTATAGATCCCTTTAAAGGAACCCTAAGGCATATTCCTTGGTTAAGGGGCCCCTTGGGTTCTCTAGGTCCTAGACCCTCAACTCCCAGGCCCGAGACCCGCTTGAGCCTGACACACCCTCAACCCTAAACCTTCCCACAGAACCCAAGGGGCCCCTTAATTAAGGAATAGACCTTAGGGTTCCTTTAAAGGGATCTATAGGGTTTAGGGTTTAAGGGGTTCTAATACCCCTTAATTAAGGAATATACCTTAAATTATAGGGGCCTTAATATTATGATTTAAGGTATATTCCTTAATTAAGGGGTATTGGGTTCTCTGGGTTGAAAGCCGGAACACCTAAACTCTAGAATTCTAGAACCCGGAACTCTACATCTAGGCTGCAGAACCCCAGAACGCATTGCAGCTTGAAGACCGATTCTGGCTGTTGGCCAGGGTCTTTGGACCTAATGTAACGCACAGAAGCACGAAGCTGGAGAGGGGCAAGATAAACGCCCCGATATTCCTTGCATACCATATACAAACATAACATACAACACATCATATTACATATTCGTAGTAGTAATAATAGTGATCATGTTGCGCTTATGTCCTTTCGGGGAACTCCTACTGGAGCATCCCATGCCTGCTTTAAGCAGGGGGATGCGCCTTTCAGCACGCAGGAACGGGATGGACCGGTCAATAAGGATTCTATGAGGCTTGGAGAAGTGATCCATAAGGATTCCAAAAAGGCTCTGGTCGGGGCTTCGGCGAAGATACAGCTCTAATCTCCAAATTCAGCAGCCTAAGCTCCAAACCCCTAATTTCCAAGTGCCAAACCCTATCATCTAAAACCCTAAACTCTAAACCCCTAAGTCCCTACCCCAAGTCCGTGGACCCTAAACACCTTAACTCTAAAGCCCTAAACCCGAAAGTGTGAATAAGGCACCAAGGCAGACGCTCCGGAGCCCTCCCCAAAGAGCCCAACTCCCTTCATTAAGGAATACCTGTAGGCCCACCGGTTTCGGGGCGACACGGGTCCATCCGGACCCAAAGCAACGGGGGCTGACCCCGCGATGGATCGATTCCCAACTTCAATAGTCTCCATGTAACCCCAACAATAGTATATGGCCCCGCAGTAAGTAGTAGCTACAATGTGACGCCTTTGGGCTATGGCTTCAGACATGTAACCCCAAAACCCTGCAACAATAGTACGCAGCCCCGCAGTAACTACAATGTGGGTGGTTGTCAAAATTATGGTCCCTTTTTGGGTACCCTAAATAATAGGTGCCGTATTAACATGTGTTGGGCTAGGGTTTCCGACTTGCGGGGGGCAGTTTTCGGAGGATGGACCCAGACTCCAGGTGTAAGGCAAGACCTTACAGACTGCTACCCTAAACCTTAATAGGCCTCAAACCCTGAACAATCAAGCATCCTAAACCACTTTACCTAATATAGGGGTCTGAATCATCCGAGTAGCGTCTTGGGTAACATCAGAGTACACTTATAACAAGAAACACTAGGCCCACTAGGCCCCAGGAATCAAATAGGAAAGTGCTCCGGCCGCAATATAGCGAACCCCAGAAAGTTGGAACATGGCTTTAGGATGCTCTTCTGTAGGGATGTCCTATGCTGTACTTTAAGGGCATGTTCCAACTTTCCGGCGTCTACTTCAGTAACCCCAAGACCAAGGCCTAAATCCCTAAGCGCTAAACTCTCGGATCGATGGATTTGTGGATTGCTTGTGGGTCCGCTTTTGTTCGGAAGGGGGGGGCGGGGTGCCTTCTGCAACAAGTTTTGCGTCTAGGGTGATTAGGATTAGGACTACAGTAAACCCCATAAAGTTGGAAACCTGGTTAAGGCCAAATAGCTGGGATTCCCCATACATTACTCTTAAGGATTGAGGCTATTGGGTTTCCAACTTTTGGGCTTCTAGTGTAGGAGTAAGGGCTTCAAGGCTCTGTTGCTCCGAGGTTGATTTGATTTTGCATATATGGGGGTTTCCAAAAATAGGGGACCCTATAGTACCCTAGATAGTAGGATCCTTATATGGACCCCCAAATAAGGTACCCCTAATATTCGGAAACTCCCATATGGTTCAGAAAGCTTCTAGGGTTTGCGGTTTGGGGTTTCTTGTTGTAGAATCGATTGGGTGTGGCTTCCAGTCAGACGACACTGCGTTGGTCCGCAACGAACTCAAACTCCTGGGCAACCGCCGAAGGTTGGGGGGCTTCTAGAAACGGCGGTTCTATAGCGTTTCATAGAGGTGTCACAGAGGCTACCACGGGCCCTACGCTTCTTAGACGTTTTACAGAAGCTTTATCGGGCTTTACAAGGTCGGCTGAGGGCTTTGCATGGCTTAAGTGTGTCCTTCAGGGTGCTTGGGTCAGGGTCAAGGGGTCCTCAATTGAAAAAGAAGAAATGCAATCCCAAAGACACCTTCTTCTACCTATTATAGGGTCTTCATTGTTAGAAGAGGGTTTGGTGTTCTCGAACTATGGTACAATCACGAAGGAACTGTTTATAAGGGAACAGTTTTCGTCCTGCTTCCGAGCCTAGTATTATATAATCCAGGTATACCCTGCACCCGAATGTGAATCGTGTGAATGCGCCAAATCCTATGCGGAAGACCGGAAAGAGTGGGTATCAGCTAAACCCTAAACCCTAAACCCCAGTGAATGCCTCAAGCTTGGGCTTCGTGAAGCGCTTGGGCTTGAGCTGTCGGCTACTGAGAACCAAGCTGCACCCTAAGCCCTAAATGCTGAAGGTCAAGCTACTCAGCCTTTATTTACTTCGGACCCAAACATGAAACGAAACCCAAGAGTTTTACGGCCAATTCACACTATACTTAGGGTTTTAGGGTTTAGGGCTTTAGGGTTCTAGAGAACCCTAAACCCTAAACCCAAAGGGTTTCGGCTTGAGGGTTTAGGGCTAGGGTCGCCCAGACGTCGAAACGATGCCGGCCGTGAGCTTTCGCGTTTTACCAGGACAACGCCGAGAAGTTCCAGCGCAACAAGAACCTCACGGAGGCCTGGAGGAAACACTAAACCCTAAACCCTAAAACCCTAAACCCTAAACCCTAAAACCCTAAACCCTAAACCCTAAAACCCTAAACCCTAAACCCGACCAGCGCCCAGAGGAGCGGGCCACAGGTCGAATCCGAAGACCCCCAAATCCGCTCCAGGGCAGCCCTTAAAGGACCCATTGAAGGAACCTACAGTAGAAGCCAGAAAGTTGGAACATGGCTTTAGGAGGATTAGTGCTAGGATCCTTATACTTTACCTTAAGGGGCATGAGGATATCGATGTTCCAACTTTCTGGCTTCTACTGTAAAGGACCCATTGAAGGAACCTAAAGTGTGTTTTGGGTTTACCTTAACCCGGAATAACCTGCTTATTTAAGGATTTATGCAAGGAAATCAGAATAAGGAACCCCAAAAAGGTAGGTTATTGGAGGTTAAGGTAGGAATTAGCCCTTTCAGCCGAAGGCCTTGAACCGAAAAGCCTCAGTGAGGAAGGCTAGTGGCTGAAACCTAACTCATCAGGGAACCTGAAGAACAAGATAGTCGGTTTAGGATTTAGGTTTTAGGGTATAGGGAACCTGAAGAACAAGATAGTCCACCTAGTTTCGGGGCCTTGAACGGGCACCCCTAAAGCCTAGTTTAGACGTTAGTACTTGGAGGGCTCTTATAGTACAGGTGTAGTAGGAAAACCACCAGGAGTCCGAATCCTATCTTAAACTCAGGGGGCTGATTTTAAGAACAGTTCTCGGTTCCGGAGAAAGACTGGCTCCGAAACAACTGGAACCTCCTCAATCCCAAACCCGAACCTCTAACACCATGTGGGTAGTTGTCAAAATTATGGCCCCTTTTTGGGTACCCTAAATAAGGGGTGCCGTATTATAATAAGGACCCAAATAGGGACCATAATTTTGACAACCACCCATGTAGCGAAAAAAAACATGCTTAACCCTGTGGCCACACCTCAAACACCAGACGGCCAGAAACATGTACCAAAATGCCTGTGGCCCTCACCCAGGCGGTCTTACTGCACACCCTCGAAAGCAACGGATCCCGGAACTGTACACCTCGAAATCATAGGTTTCGGAGGGATGGCTCCCCGTTACAACACCTTAACCCTGAATAACCTACCGTGTTAAGGCTCCTTATTATGATTTCCTTATATAAGTCCGGGTTTCCCAGTACAATACCCTTAACCCTGGATAACCTACCTTTTTTAAGGCTCCTTGTTATGGTTTCCTTATATAAGTCCGGGTTTCCCATTACAACACCTTAACCCTGAAGAACCTACCTTTTTAAGGGTTCCTTATTATGATTTCCTTATATAAGTCCGGGTTTCCCATTACAATACCCTTAACCCCGGAGAACCTACCTTTTTAAGGCTCCTTGTTATGGCTTCCTTATATAAGTCCGGGTTTCCCAGTACAATACCCTTAACCCTGCATAACCGACCTTTGTTAAGGCTCCTTGTTATGGTTTCCTTATATGAGTCCCGGTTTCCCATTACAATACCCTTAACCCCGGATAACCTACCTTTTTTACGGCTCCTTCTATTGGTTTCCTTATATGAGTCCGGGTTTCCCATTACAATACCCTTAACCCCGGATAACCTACCTTTTTTAAGGCTCCTTGTTATGGTTTCCTCATATAAGTCCGGGTTTCCCATTGCATCACCTTAACCCTGAAGAACCTACCTTTTCAAATCTCCTTATTATGATTTCCTTATATAAGTCCGGGTTTCCCATCACAATACCCTTAACACTGAATAACCCACCTTTTTAGGGCTCCTTGTTATGATTTCCTTACATAAGTCCTTAAAAAAGTAGGATATTCCGGGCTAGGGTATAGTCACACTGCAATACCCCCACAACCCCATGCTAGGTATTAAGGCTCATTAAAGCCCCTACATAAGGGCTGGGGTTCAAAAGTTCCCCGGCTAAGGATTGGTCCAAGGCTTCCCCCCTGATTCGAAGTAAGAAGCGCGCAGCGGATCTAGGGTTCAGGGTTTAGGGTTCAGGGTTCAGGGTTTAGGGTTCAGGGTTTAGGGTTCGGGGTTTAGGGTTTAGGGTTCAGGGTTTAGGGTTCAGGGTTTAGGGTTCAGGGTTTAGGGTTTAGGGTTCAGGGTTTGGGGTTCAGGGTTTAGCTAAGTTCCTGAGCAGCCCCTTTATAATAAGGGTACCCTTTTTCCTAATGTTCTGCTTTAATAAGGAGATCCCAACATGAAAAGGGCAAAAGGGTACTACTCAGGAACCTAGTTAGGGTGGGTTTAGGGTTTAGGGGCTTAGGGTTTAAGGCTTAGGGTGCAGCGTCCCCGAGCCCTGAATCCCCTGAACCCTGTTTTGCTACTGGACTCAAGGGCCCTTACTATGAGGTATGTTCTGGTGGTCAGGTCCAGGGATCAGAGAACTGAAACCAAGCCATGTTACATCTTTTAACTCTCATAACTCCAAGCCAGACGATGCCGGGCTGCTCGGTGTCTCCGACGGGACACTTGCGCCAGCAGCTTGCTAGGATCTTTGGCAACCTCCTGGCGAAGAGTCAGGCCGTGGTGGTGATGTGGGGACAAGCTTTGTCTGCAAAGCAACCACGGTGGAGCAAACGACAGGACGGGTAGCAGTGAATCACAACCCTAAACGGTGTAAAAGGCCCTAAACCCCAAACCTTGCTGAAACGATGGCGCCATGGACATCGAGAAGAAACACTACAGATAAGGTTGCAAAGCAGTTTGTACAAGTACTTGCCGTAAAGAACCATTGTGGTGGCAGCCGCAGGACAAGTAGCAGTAGCAGTAGCAGTAGCAGTAGCCGTAGCAGTAGCCGTAGCAGCACGAGCAGGAACAGGAGCAACAGCAGCAGCATTAGGAGCGGAGGAGGAGGAGGCGGAGTAGCAGGGGGGTAGTAGTAGTAGTAGTAGTAGTAGTAGTAGTAGTACTATTCGTAGTAGTAGCAGTAGCAGTAGCAGTAGCAGTAGCAGTAGTAGTAGTAGTAGTAGCCGTAGTAGCAGTAGCAGTAGCAGTAATAGTAGCAGTAGTAGTAGTAGTAGCAGCAGCAGCAGCAGTAGCAGTAGCAGTAGCAGTAGGAGTAGGAGTAGCAGTAGCAGTAGCAGTAGGAGTAGGAGTAGTAGTAGTAGTAGTAGAAGTAGTAGTAGTAGTGTCTACGGGTACGTAGTAGCAGATCTTGTAGCTGATGTTGTGGCTGTTGTTGTTGGTGGTGGTGGCGGTCGCGGAGGCGGAGGCAGTCGAAGTGGCGGTTTGCATTGGTGTTGTTGTCGTTGGTCATTGTTCGTGTTACTGCTAGTTCTTGTTCATGTTCTTATTGCTCTTGTTCTTGTTCTTGTTATTCCGTTTCTTGCTCTTGATCTTGTTAGTCTCGTCATTGCTATTGCTCTTCTTCTGTGGGTTCTTGATCTTGTTATTGCTGTTGATGTTGTTGCTGTTGATGCTGTGGTCGTCGTTGTGCTTCGTCAAGCAGACATTACCACTACCGGACCCGCAACCCCACACCCTAGCGCCACAAGAAACGCGACTCAAACCCTGCACACAAAGCCAGGGCTCCTGTAGGAAACCGTCCAGTTTTACCTCGTATCGCGAGTGCAAGATGCGATTCGGTGGCACTCTGGCTCCTGCAGCAGACAGGAGGAACCCTAAACCCTAAACCCGGAAGGCTTTCCTGCAGAGGTTAGCCTTGTTCAGGATTCACGGCCGTGGCCAGTGGGGCGTTGGGCCTAAATTCGGCACCCTAAACTGTAAACCCCAACAGCCTAAACCCTAAACCCTAGAGCGGACTGACTCCCAATTTGAAAGCTAGACTTCGGTCTTGCCACAACCCCCAGGTTTACGTTTAGGGTTTAGGGTATAGGGTTTAGGGTTTAGGGCTTAGGGAACTTCAACCACAGTACCGCAACAACAGGGGAAGCATATGACTTACTGCACATGCTTCTGGTAGCGGGTGACGCCGCGTTGATTTTCTCGTGACAGTTGTACGTTTTCAACATTACCGTATATGATATCGAAAAAATTTATATATTTATTTATCTATATTTATGCCATGCATTTAAAATTGTGTACATATACATATACATATACATATATATACATATACATATACATATACATATACATATCCATATCCATATTCATATCCATATGCATATACATATCCATATCCATATCCATATCCATATACATATCCATATGCATATGCATATGCATATACATATATACACATATACATATATGCAACCCCCCCCCCCCTCCGGTACCTACCTTTTCCCGGTTTCCCGGTTGTGTATGCTTTTGGGTATAAGTTTTCGTCATCTCGGTTGCAAAGAATACTGCACCATGTTTGTGCCAGTAAGCCGTTGCCACCTACACAATTGCGTCTGCTGCGTCATGGTTTTGCCAGTATTTGTCACCTACGTGCCAGAGAGTGTTCTAATTTTACTGCAGACAGAGCAACAGCAGATGTAGATGAGACACTGGTGCACGTTGCCTACATGCATATTTGCGGCAGAGGCAGTGGTGTGATATGTTTGCGCCGGCGCGATCTTTTGAGGTTAAAAAGCCAGCGCTGCAGGCCTAACACAGACCAGGGTGTCAAGGTTATCACACGCACCACTACGATTTCTAGTAGCTTTGACTAAGGTAGTAAATAAGAGAAACGCAGTACTGAGGCTACTATGGATAGTTTCACGGCTATTATCAGGCCTAATATTAGGGTCACCATTGACAAAAGGGTTGATGGCAAGGATAGTGCTAGGGTTGATNCTACTATGGATAGTTTCACGGCTATTATCAGGCCTAATATTAGGGTCACCATTGACAAAAGGGTTGATGGCAAGGATAGTGCTAGGGTTGATGTTGAAGTCCGACATGAGCATCTACAGCAAGAAAGGGCCTATCATTGTATATTGAGGTAGGGAGCAATTACAAATATCATCCTTAAATCTACGGGCCATCAATGGAACAACGCCACACCTTGAGAGAGCTAAAGATCGTGCTTATAA
>BGNK01002710.1:58363-93624 GCA_003297005.1 Symbiodinium sp. clade A Y106
CGTGGTATGCGCGGGCGGGGCCGATTCACCTTGAATCGGCCCGATTCAGCTTGAATCGAGGACCGGATTGAAGATTGAAGATCCCTGGAAAACTTCTTCCAGGGATCTTCAATCTTCAAATCGGCCCGATTCAACGTGAATCGGCCCTGATGTTGTATATCATGTCCTAATTACTTTCATACTGTTTACTTGCAGTACAGTTGTGCCTATCCTGAAGTCATAGCAGTCTTTGTGTAGCCTAGGCTTACTAGCCACCCCCCGACTCCAGGACGAGGAGCAACCACTACGTACAAGTTTGCTTATTAGCCACCCCCGGGCCCCAGGAGCAACCACCACGTACAAGTTTCGGAATAGAGAACAGCTAAAACCGGCAAGAGGCAGGTACCGGGGGGGTGGGGGTACCATATATATATACATACATACAAATATTATATTCATGTATTCATGTATTTACGTCTTACTGTTGCTACTATTAATGACTCCTATTATGGCATACGGGCCGAAGTTGTAGGCCTCAGTCAAAAGGTCGTAGCAGTAGTAGGAGGAATACTTTGAAGTAGAGACCAGGGTTCCTTTAAAAGGGATCCTTTAAGGGGTACTATAAGGGTACTATAGGGATTTAGGGTTTCCGGGTTACTTTTAGGGTGCAGAGCTTTGGTAACAGAGGCCTGTGCGGTTTGGGGTTTATTTACAGTTTAGGGTGCTAGGGGCCGTCTGAGGTGGTTCCGGTGGTCCCGGTGTTTGCAGCTGTACAATCGAGCAGTGTACCAAGTGTTGTCCTTTCTTCTTTCGGGCTGCTGGGGTAGATCAATAGCATCCTACCTGCACAAAATTTGAACGGCTGTAAAACCTGCAAATTACTATAACGGCGTTTTGGCAACCCGAGACCCCTAAAAGGAGGCCTTCTATGCCCTGAACCCTAAACCATCAGCCCCTAAACCCTAACTAACTCCCACCAACACTCAACCCCTAAACCCTAAGCCCTAAACCCTAATCCCTAAACCCTGAACTCTGAGCCCTAAAAGAGGAGCCTTTTGGCAAGCCGACCGGGAAGGTCCAGTCAAAGAAGGAAGAGCTCGAGTCAGTCCGGCCGATGATGGGCAATTCTGCAGCGTTTCTTTCTTTAAAGGGGGGGGTAGGGTTTAGAACTAATTTTTGTTGTTTCTTTCTTTAAAGGCCGCAGGGGGGGGGGGGCTTAGGGTTTAGGGCTATTTTTGTTGCTTTGTCTTCTGGGGGCGGTGTTCGGGCTTCGGGGTTTAGAGTTTTAGGCTGCAGGCGAATACTTGTCAGCGGTTCCCTAAGTTGACGTACGTATAGAGTTTTATACGGATTAAAGAGCTTTGCGAAATCTGTGAGTTGAGGGCTTGTACAGCCCTAATGCTCCTGGACCCTCCAAACCCTGGCCCCCAAAGCCGAAACCCACTCATGAGGTGCCTTGGGGTTTACGGCTTTGGCCGTTGGAGGTTTCCGGCTTCAGGGGTTGGGGTTTTGAAGGGCCACGGCAACTTCAAAGCCCCCTTAAAGCCCGCGAAAGCCCCCTTAAAGCCCCTTTAAGGGTTGATTCCAGCAGCGTTATTTGCGAGATCCTTCCGTTTATGTGCTATTTTGGGGCCTATGAGTTTGTAGCTCCTTGGTTTGGCTAGTGCTTGCAGCTTGGTGGTTTGGGAAACCTAAAAACTCCACTGGAACACCCTAGGCCCGTGATCGAGCGTGAAACAAGGACTCAGGAACCCCAATCCCGCCCCCGAAATACAAGAGCTTGCACTAACCAAGTAAGAAAGGCGAATGGAAAGGCGCCAAAACAGGGCATGTAGGTGCACCGTTGTGCAATCTATGTAAAGCCCAATGATCCCTCAGGAATTACATACATCGGAGACTCCCCTGAACCCTGAACCTCCAACCCTAAACCCTAAACCCTGAACCCGTAAACGCTAATGTAGCGGTCACGATAGTAAACCCGGTGACAATTAAAATATTCCCCGGGGCTGAATTTCCGGTGGAAGAGGAGTTTTAATTGCGTAGCCATTTTGCCCAAACAATTGATGTTTCAAGGGGGGGTTACAATAATTTAAGGGGTGACAATTAAAATATTCCGGGCCCCAAATCCCCCAAAAAATTAGGATCCAGGCTAAGTAGCTAGCAAAAGCTGAACTAAGAGGACCCTAAACCCAGCCAGCAGAGTGCAGTTCGGCAGACACACCAGCTCGCAGAGTGCAGTTTCAGACTGTTTTACTACAATCCCCGGACACGGCCAAAGGTTTATTATTGCCGCCCTGGCCCAAACCCTGCCCCAAGAGACCCCCGCGCAAAACAACCTCAGGGGGGGGGGTTATTATTTGTGACCGTAACATTAAACCCTCAACCCCTAAACCTTACACCCCTAAACCCGTAGGCCCTCAACCCGTAAATCCTAAACCACTAAACCCTAAACCGTAACCCGTAGGCCCAACCCTGGACCCTGCTATGTTACAGACGTCGCGCCATGGCCTTCCAGGGCATTGCGGGCCTCCTCCTGGATCTGCCTTGGAGTGGTGGCTCGTTGTAAAGATAATATAGGGGCCTTAATAATTAGAATAGGGTTCCTTTAAGGGGGTTCCTTTTAAAGGGGTCTGTAAGGGATACTATAAGGGGTATTATAGGGATTTATGTAGGGGCCTCAATAATTAGAATAGGGTTTTGGGTTCCCTTTAAAGGGTTCCTTAAAGGGATACTTTAAGGGATCTATAGTAGGGTTCTATAATATAGGGGCCTTAATAATTTGAATAGGGTTTCGGGGGTATATTATACTATATTCATAATAAGGAACCCCAGTATAGTATTGGTGATTATTTAGGCCGATATTACTGCTGCTGCTACTCGTACTGGTACTGGTACTGCTACTGAAAATTGGTAGTATTCGAAGTGCGTGGTGGTAACAGGGTTGAACAACTGCACCTACGAACACTCCTACTGAAAGCTGCAGCCGTGTACAGGCTATTTACTGATGTGCACGGAAATCAGCACTGTGGAAGCATTTTTTGTAGAACTGTCTGCAGGTAGCAACACAACGAACAAAACCCCTAAATCCTAAACCCCTCGGCAGCAAGCTTTGCGTGCCAACCCCGCTTCTAGCAAAAACTCAAGGAAGGCGGCAGCTTCATGGCAAAACGAAGCTCAAATCAAAACCATGAATGCTGGAACTTGATCCCTGGACCCTTTAGGGTTTTGTGGTTATTTAGACCCTGACCGTGTTAGGTTTTTGCTGAAATTTCATTTACTCTATGGATGGGATCCTTTAGATCCTGAGCCCGAAGCCATAAAACCAAGGCAAGAGGCTCTTTGGAACAGGTCGGTTCGAAGAGGGGGTCTGCATCCAGGCTTCCGATGAGTTCCTGCATGAGTTCGGGAAGTTTAGCACAGCAAGGTTTGCGGTCTGGGGCTTTGGGCTTTGGGCTTCAGGGATATAGGGTCCAGTGTTCAGGTGCTGGGGTTTCGGCCTAGTTCTTGCTTGGTTTACGGTTGAACTCAGGATTGCCCTACTTGCTCGTGTACCTAAGAGTTCCTGTAACGAGATTTCTTTGATGGTTGAATATCTTTGAGGGTTTACTGTGCGTCGCTGAAACCAAAATGTGCCGTGGAAGTAAGGGTTCGTGAGAGACTCAAGGTACATACCGTACAGGTACCTCCGGTACCTCTTGGACCCTTAACGCTATGAACATGTAGGAACGCAGGCGTAAGGTTTACGCGGGTGTAGGGTTCGGGGTTTTGGCAATCCCCCTCAGGTCTGATGTTGATTTGTATATAGGGCCCAATGAAGCCTAATAAGGCAGGGATATTAAGATTGCTAAGCTTGCCCACTTGATTGTACGTTTGTTAGCATTCTCATACAGTCTGATGTGGTGACTACAACTGGCCTGCCACAAATGCATTCACATACGCGCATGCACACTTTTAGGATCAGCCAGCGGGACAGAGTGAGGGAGTCTGTCGTGGAGTTCAAAACAGAACAGAACAACCCTAAACCCTAAACCCCAGGCCCTAAACCCCAGGCAATCCCAAAGGCTGAGGGGACACGCACAGCCGCCCGGCCGCAACTGAAGATAGCTTGCAGGCGGGCGCTGTAAGGTTTAGGCTTGAAATTAGGGTTGAGGGGCAGGGTACTATGTATGTGCAGATGTGGCCATGGGCTCGGCTACTTTGACTTTGAGTCCATTTGTCGAGTCATGTTGACAGTGGTAGCACGGTTGTGGTTCATGAGACCCAAAAACTCAAAAACCCTAAATCCTAAACCAGCCCATCGTTTGTCCGCCTATACTGTAGATGTTGTGGCCAGCGAGCCAAGCCGCACAACTAGGTTGGCCCTTTAAAAGCCTCTGAAAAATATTCGTAAATAGGGTCCTAATAAGCCCAATAAGGGAAAATACAAAATATCCCAAAGGCCTACCTAGATAAGATCAGCACTTATGAAAAACCCCGTGTCTAACAGACACCCTTGTCTGGCAGAAACCACTCTTCGTCGAAACCCTTACGTCTTTGAGCTCTCTAAGGGGGTCGTCGCGTCTGACTGGTTTACGGTCTGGTGCCCTAAAACTTTGCCCCCCCAAAATCCCAAATCCCAATCTTAAACACGCAGCTAAAGCCCCACAGCAAGCCTTAAAGTCGCGGAACCCTGAACCCCAAATCCCTGCTCAAAACCACAGAAATTCCAGATCCCCCAATCCCTCACTGCCCCTGCACCCATAAACCAAAACTGCAAATCGCTACCTGCAGTGCTACAGCACCCAAACCCAAGAGAACACCTCGGGCTTTCGGCAGCCGGGGACGAAGCCTTTGTGTCTCAGAAGCTTGTCGGTCTTTTCCATAATTAGGGTCCTTTTTCAATGTTCCTTAGAGGGACCTCTAGAGTTTCTATAGGGTTCCATAATAAGGGTACTTTATGGGAATAAGGGTACTATATATGTTGTTCAGGTCGCTTGCTTTAAGCTTGCGGGTTTACGGGTTTAGGGCTGACTGTCTGGGGGTTTTCGAGGCTTGTAGGGTTGTAATTGGAGGGTTTCAAAAGGCTTCGTATGGTCCGGTCTTGCACCGTTTGTACAGATGCTTTGTCGCCGTTTGTGGATTCAACGCTAAGGCTTCCAGAGTATAGGGTGCTCCGGTTTGGAGTTTAGGGGTTGGGGGTTTCAGGGTTTCAGGGTTTCGTAGCTTTCAGGAATTTCAGGGCTTACACTAAAGGGCCCAAGGGCTTCATGGAGTAGGGCTCTGAGGTTTGGGGTTCAATTTCAAGGGGTTCAGCTGTCAAGCACCGGTTCACCGGGCCGAATGACCCCGGACCAAGGCACACCCAAGACACCCCCTTGTATAGGGGCCTTGATAAATAGAGTCATGTCTTGGGGTACGTGGTAGCATCCTATATGATACTTAAGGAATAGTCGTGGCAAGTTTTCCGATCTCTAGAAACCAAAAACGGCCGAAAGTAAGACTGTTGAATGGGTAGTCTCCCTTTAAAGGGTCCATTTTATAAGGGTGCCGTACTATATTGGGGACTCAAAAAAGACCTTAATTTAGAGAACTACCCGAATGTACCTTGCTTGCAGTCCACAACCTAGCCCTAAACCCTAAACCCTAACGGCCCTAAACCTGAAACCCCTAAACCCTAATGCCTAAACCCCTAACCCCAAAGTCCTAAAGCCCTAAACTTCCCTAAACCCTCATAGATCCCTCATAGAAGCCTTAATTGAACCCCTTAAAGGAACCTAAAACCCCGGAAGGAAGGTCATGCTTCAAAAATCTTAGATAAGATCCCCGGAGGCCCAAAGAGGGAAACCCAAATGTCCCAAGGGTTTAGGGTTTAGGGTTTACTAATGTAGGAACCTGATTAAGAAACCCTGGGCCTATATCCCAAAAATAATAGGAAGGAGCCCTAATGAAGGCCCAAGGTTTCTTAATCAGGTTCCTACATTAGCTTTGCTATGCAAATATGGTGGCTTCTGAATTTGGGGTTTGGGGTTTCGGGGTCCCGTTTCAAGGGTCCTTGGTTATGGTCAGAAAGGGTCGCACTGCTTGGGCTCCATACGAGGATCCCTGGTCTTCCTGAAGATAGTTTGATGCTGAGAGGGTTTAGGGTTTGAGGTTTAGGGTTCAGGGGTTTAGGGGTTTAGGGGTTTAGGCTTCAGGCTTTAGGGGTTTAGGGGTTTAGGGGTTTAGGGTTGCGCAAACCCCATGTGGGGCTCCTAGAACGTCACTTCTAAGCCACGAAGCCTCCGAGTAGGGTGTAGTGCGGGGAAGCTGTGCGACGTGAACTCTAAAAGCGTGGGTTGAGTTCGCAACTGAGGGGCTGAGGACCTTAGCCCAAATTCACGCATGGTACTGTAGGAACCTGATTAAGAAACCTTGGGCCTTTATTAGGGTTCCTTATATGCATCCTACTATTTTGGGGTTAGAGGCCCAGGGTGTCTTAATCAGGTTCCTACATTGTACGATTATATAAACCCCAACTGACTAAGGACAAAAAGTCTGCAACCGTGATGCCAAGCGCACTTCCGAAGCCATCAGGACTGCCCGCGGTCGCAGTCATCACTGGCTGCATCATCTCTTGAATACGCAACAAATCAAACCGGCCGCAAAAAAATGTCCGTGGAAACATATAACATATTGGTTGTGCTATAGAGCAGCATGTCCTGTGGATCTGAGCGGCTGCAAGAGAGGTGCGTCGCCTTAGGGCTGTGGCTTTGCCGTACTTGAACGTGCAGCCAGTATAGGATTCCGCCCTACACCCTCAACCCAAAACTTCCCAAACTTCCTAAACTCCAAATTCCTAAACCCTAAACTTCCTAAACCCTAAACTTCCTAAACCCTAAACTTCCTAAACCCTACGGCCTCATGTGTACACTCTTTCAATCGCTGAAGGACGTCGGACCCCCGGCTGCCAGAAACCCTGCCTCTCGCTGAAGCCTTTGTCCGAAGCCCTAAACCCTTAGGGTTTAGGGTTTAGGGTTTAGGGTTTCCTAAAGCCCAAGACCCATAAACCCTATACTAAACCCTATATACCCTAAACCCCAAAACCGTAAA
The DNA here is from genome assembly GCA_003297005.1 of Symbiodinium sp. clade A Y106. Classification (NCBI taxonomy): domain Eukaryota; class Dinophyceae; order Suessiales; family Symbiodiniaceae; genus Symbiodinium; species Symbiodinium sp. clade A. The sequence goes on from BGNK01002710.1 coordinate 65,411, forward strand.
CTAAATCCTGGCCCTAAACACCTAAGCCCTAAAACAAGGGCCTTAATAGCTGGAATAGGGACCTTGGGCTCCTTTAAGGGTCTTACATATTGGTTCTATAAGGGACCTATAGGGGTACTATAGTATCGGGGCCTGCATGATTTCACTACACGCCGTAAACTACAAGTGCCCGGTTCACTGATATCTACATGCGATTCATAACACTATGGTCCGCATCCCTAAGCCCCTTAGACCCATATTGCACGCGTTTATCTTTCATGACCCTTGGGCCCTTGGGCTTATGGTACATTATGACAATTGTAACAATGAACAGCATTTCCTAAGGAGCACCAGGTAGGGGCAGCAGGCCCCGTAATGTCTGCAACTCCAGACAAGTGATTGTTAGTGTTCGATATTTGATACCTATCAACCTGATGATGGCCAGCCTTGTGGCTGCATGAACAAGCTTCAACACAAAATAGGTCGTGTCCCAGGGTGTCCGAAACGCTGTAATGCCTACACGGGCCTACACCCTAATTAACCGTAAACCCAAACCCCTAAATCCTAGTCACAAGTCCTGCAAACACTGTGTCCAGCTGCCCTAAACCCTTAAAACCCTCTAAACCCTAAACCCTTAACCCTTAAAACCCTAAACCCTAACTAGTGCGAAAATGGCCGGGCCGTTACCCTCCAACGATTTAGGACTCCGGGACTTCGGTGTCCTTCAAAGTTCCGTTGAAGCCCTTCAGAGGGTTTAGGGTTTAGGTTTCTTAAAGATTTTAGGCTTTCGAGCTTTAGAGCTAATATTTTTTAGCATGTATAAACCTGTAGCATTTGGGGGGTAAGGGCTTCAGCTTAGGGTTAACTTTAAACCTACAGTATAGTAAAGGATCTAGGTTTTAGGGCCTAGGGTACAAAGGTTTGGTTTTGAAACTGCAACAAACGTGGAAAAGGGCGCAATGACCAAACACATATGGCTTAGGGCTTAGGGCTTGGTTTGAGCTTCAAGAACATGTTCATCCTCAACTCGGGTATCTTTTCACCGCAATTTCTGCAGTGACGATAGCAGCTCTACGCATCACTTGTTGTTCAAGTGACACGGCTAAAAGTCGCGCTAGGGCTTCTCGCCTTCTTGCTTTAGGGTTGACAGGGCACGTAGAGGGGTAACGGCCTTGCTGAAGCTTGAAAGACAATTAAAGATGTCAAGTTGTGGGTTATGTTTGTCGAGACCGTTGTTAAACGTAAGTTGTCAGTTTAAAGTTTAGCAGCCCGGAGCAATCATGAATGGACACCTTTAAATGACCCAAGTTTCAAGCTGGTGTTTCGTGCTGTAACTTCGGAGAGCACGAGACATATCGCTGTGGGCTGGGACACTCGGGAGCTGCAAACAAACGAGTGTATCAAGTCTCCCTTGGGGCATGTAAACCCACGTAACATCTCCAATGGCTTTGGTATGAGATATCAATAGAAATCACGAGCAAATGACAACTGCTAGCAAGTGGATTCAAGTGGATTAGTTTCATAACTTGGCACACCAAGACAAGTAGTTGGTGCAAGGATGCACAACGAAATGAAACCCTGGACAGCTGTCCAGCATTGAGGTTAAACCCAACAGTTGCCTTGCCTCGCTCACCCGGAAGTCAGGATGACTGAGTAGGATAAGGGTTTAAGCAGCCGAATTTTCAGATTACGAACATGCAAGTTTCTGATCCCAACCTCTTAAACCTGAAAACCCAACTGCCAAAACTGCGGCAGAACCCTGTAAACCTGATAGACGATTGCCCGATCGTTCTGGGTTTCAGGATCTAATTAACATGCAAGGTTTTAGGACACCTCAGCTAATATAGGAGTATAGGTCATTACTTAGGCCTCTACATTCTTGTACCCTTGCAGTAACCCTTGTAGGACCTTCTTAAAAGAACCCTATAAGACACCTCAGCTATCCCTCCTTTGGAGAAAGTCTTGCCAGCAGCTCATCTCCAGGCCGCGGCTGCGGCGCAGCCGAAACGACCCGTGGGTAAGGGCGGCCTGAACCCAGAGAACCCAATTCCCCGTAATGAAGGAATATACATAGGGGTTCCTTAAAGGGTTCCTCAAAGGGATCTATAAGGGTTCTAGACGGGACTTAAGGAATTTACTTTGATTACAAGGACCGCAATACTATGGTTTGGGGCATATTCCTTAATTAAGGGGTATTGGGATCTTTGGGAACGCGAAGCGCTATGCAGCCAGCTCTGGGTGTCGGGATAGATAGGTCATAGGGACCCATACTGTTCATGATATAAAGACCCTAAACACTGGGAATTATGGTGTATTCTGTAGTATATATGGGTAATGCAGGATTATATCATCAACCGTAGGGGGGTAGGGGAGGGGGGTAGGGGGCCTTAATAGCCCTAATATGGAGTACAGTAGCCTTACCCCCTAAACCTTACCCCCCTAAGGGTCTCTATGGATAGGGGGTTAGGGTGTAACGCTTAGGGAATTCTGGCTGTAGAAGGCAGTAGTAGTGGTGGTAGTAGTAGTAGTAGCAGTAGTAGTAGTAGTAGCAGTAGTAGCAGTAGTAGTAGTAGTAGTAGTAGTAGTAGTAGTAGTTACTAGTAGTGGAAGTACCAGTGGTAGGAAGAGAAAGAGGAGCAGCAGCAATTTAAGGACAGTTGTTCGCTAGTGCGGGTAGCACCAACAAATACTACTCATGGTGTCTGTAACATTGCCTCAAAACCACCACTGGTAGTAAAACTACCACTACCGCCGCGACTGCAAATATCGCCTTGCACATCACGCGCATAATGTTCATATCGAAAGCATCATCATCGGCATCATGAGCATCTTCAACATCTTCATCAGCATCATCATCTTCAGCATCGCACCAGGAACTCGACCTGCGAGCGTAAGACTAGACGAAGCACTCCACCAGCCACCCGAGCAATCCTCTGAAACATGCTAACCCAGCGTGTTGATGGCTGACAAGGTTACTACACTGTTCCTCGGGATTTGAAGTCGGAATCAAGTACGCGGGAACGTAAGACCATCTCATGTCTGCCCTAAACCCTAAACCCTTGCAGGCTCGGCACAGCCGACACCATTGCCGCGCTGCAGTGTCAAAGCGCTCCACACTCGCCTCAGGGCTCAGGACTTAAGGTGATGCTGGCGGTGCTTACGTTGACTAACTTGCTATGAAGATGAGACGCATCATTGTGCACCTCTAAACTTACTATGTTGCACCGACAAGGTTGACCATGACCCCATGATGATCTTGACTGTGGAGGCCCACAAATCTAGTACAACGACGACAACGATGATCATCTTGCCGATGATGCTGTTAATGCTGATGCTGTTCTGATTGATGGAGGTGGTGCTAGTGATGATGATTACCACAATGAAGCTGGTTTTGGTAACGGTGATGATGGTACAGATAGCATGCTCGATGTCGTTGACGCGGGGGTGAGCCATGTTGGTGGTGGCGATGACTGACTATGACCCTACACGACATGATCTCGATTTCAAGCACACCTCACAGCTTCCATTGTGCTCTTGCAGTATCCGCCGAAGCAGACCGCCAGACCTTGGGCAGCCCAGTCTTTGGGCCGCAGCCGAGGGCGAATTCGCGCGTCAGCCAGGTGTGTCTCTAAGCAAGGATTGTGCTCTTGCCAGTGCTCAGGAAATGAAAGCTGGATGAAGCTGGAATCGGCGTAACAAGAGCAAGGGACGATCTCAATCTTTCGACAGATTCTCCCGGGGATCTGGATTTGCCAATTACGAACCCGATATAGAACCTACCTGGTACGGCGAGCTCCTAAGCCCTGAACCCTAATCCCTAAACCCCAAACCCTAATCCCTAAACCCTAATCCCTAAACCCTGAACCCTAAACCCGAATCCCCAAACCCTAATCCCTAAACCCTAATCCCTAAACCCTAATCCTTAAACCCGAATCCCTAAATCCTCATCCCTAAACCCTAATCCCTAATCCCTAAACCCTACAGACACCGGGAACCCGAAGTCTTCCAGTCACAGCCGTCGCAGGGGGGGAATTCGGTTTAGGGGTTTAGGGTTTAGGGGTTTAGGGGTTAGGGGTTTAGGATTTTGGGGTTTAGGGTTTTAGGGGTTTAGGGGGTTTAGGGGGTTTAGGGGGTTTAGGGGTTTAGGGTTAAGGGTTTAGGGGTTTAGGGTTTAGGGTTTAGGGGTTTAGGATTTTGGGGTTTCGGGGTTTAGGGGGTGGATTCCCGTATGTAGTGGGACAGGACCGCCCTGATATGACCTCACGAAACTCCAAAAGAACTCTCAAACCTTTCAACAGACTTCCAAAACTCGACTCTCTCAACCCCAAATTCAAAGCCCGAATCCTCAACCTCAAGAGGATTAAGATGCCACTCCCCGAAGCGTCGCTAGAGCTTGCGCAAAGACTCCAACCTCTATGGGCGTTCAGGATTTACGGCTTAGGGCATTGCATGAACCAAAATCCGACTGACTCAGTGCACTGATTCTTCATGTGGGTGGTTGCGAAAATTATGGTCCCCTTTTTGGGTACCCTAAATAATGGGTGCCGTACTATATTAAGGACCCAAAAGGGGACCATCATTTTGACAACCCCCGGTATAGGCGGTATAGGGTTTAGGGTTCAATAATAACCTGCAAACCCTGTGACCGTGCTGGCTCCTAGGGTGAGTCTCTTGCCAGGGATTGCCCATCGTCACCGCCGACGATGTACAAAGCCCCTGCAAAAACACAGCGAGAAACACTGACAGTCAGCGCAGCAGGCGCATGGTCGGAGCTATGACGTTGTAAGTCGCCGTAGTCGGCTGCTTTGAATGTGTGAGTTGGTGGGAAGTTCAGAAACTGAGGTTCCCGGCGGCAAAAGCATGATCTGCAATAGTTTCGAGCTCACCATCAGGGAAGGTCATTCTGAAGACCGACAATCCCAATGGGCATGGGACCCGGCATGGAAAGCATCATCGCTCAACTCCTTGTTGCTAAACCCCCAGCAAAAATCCCAAAACCTCAGACCCAACTTGGGATGAAAGCTCGGTTCCTGCAGCTTGTTGCTGAAAATACGAGAAGACGACTCATCTTGACCTTCGACGAGCTACGGTTCAGGGCCACGGGGTCCCTCTCATGATCGCATTTTTCCTGGGCGAAATGTTCAAGAACATCTCACAAAACTCACACTCGAAGATCCAGCGCCCCAAAACTGAAAACGGAAATCGAACGCCCTGAAGCTCAAGCAATGAACCTTGAACCGTTTCGTGTATATGGCACCCTACACTCATAAATGAGGAACCATGCATTCCCAAAGTCATGAAGACGCCTTGACAATCCTTGTAACATCCTGTAAACCAAACCTTCAACACACGCAGCCTGGGAGTTTCCGAAAATAGGGGTACCTTATTTTGGGGTCCTTATAATAATGATCCTACGATTTAGGGTACTATATAAGGGTCCCCTATTTCGGAAACTCCCACCTCAACCCGAAACCATGGGGCCTGTCCCTGAACCCCTGAAGTGTTGAACCCACAAAGCCGCAACAGTCCCAGCCGTCATAAAACCCTAGGTTTAGAGTTTAGGGGTTTAGCGTTTAGGATGGTTTCGGGTTACACAGTAAGTTAAACTACTGTAAAACACCAAGCCCCCCAAATCCACACATCTTGGAGGTTACTATCCCTATAGAACCACCTAGTTCCATACATCTTTGCCTGCTGCGGCAGTGGCGGCCGCACCGTGTCTTGGTGTGGGCGCAGGCGGCAGCGAGTCCCAGCGAGCTGCGAGGAGCTCCCCAGGCGCCCCAAATTACACTGATTACACCTTTGGGGTGTAGGGTTTACTTGATGAAGCCAAAACCTCGAACCCTACGATAACACAGACTACAAAACCCCGTAAAAGAGGCCTCTAGGAGTATTACGGATCCCTCCATCACTTGAGGTACACTGCTGCATTCAGGAAGCGATGTTGGAGTCCCTGGGCTCCAAAGGTAGAAGCCGTGAATGAAGTGATGTCCTTATAGTGAGATAAGGGTTTCGGGTTTAGGGTTCCTTGGAAGGGATCTATGAGGGTTCTATAAGGGATCTATAGCTATAGTGCTTTAGGGTTTTTAAGTCTTCGGGTTTATAGTGAACCCCAGAAAGTTGGAACATGGCTTTAGGAGGATTAGCGCTAGGATCCCTTATACTTTACCTTAAGGGCATGAGGACAATGATGCTCCAACTTTCTGGCTTCTACTGTATCTTCAAGCGCCTATCGAGTCTCAGAGAGAGTGAAGTGAACTTACTTGGCTTTCCTGAGGAACTCCGTAATTAAGACATCTGCCAGAGGGCTACCAGGAGAGGGATGCGGAGCCCTAAACCGAAAACCCAAACCCCAAGCGGGACAGTCTTATGAGGAAACTACACATATCTAGATCAGCAAGTTGGCTGACTTCGGGTTTCGGCCTTCGTAGGAGTTTGAGGGGCTAGCAAAACATCGCGGCCTGTCCAGCATATCCCAAAAGAGTCTGACTTTTTCTATGGCCTATATATTGTCTAGGCTTGGTACTGTAGGGGGCTTAATAACTAGAAGAAAGCTTTCGGAATGTGAAGGCCCCTGCATTATGGCTTCTAGCATTCTAGGGTGCAGGAGACTTGCCCGACTCCCTGGACCGTGCTGAACAACCTTAACACATCAGCCGTTCACACGCGAAACCCTCAACCCCAGAACGTTAATCCCAAGCCCCAAGCCCTCAACCCTTCTGCTGCTGCCACCACTACTACTACTACTACTACTACTACTACTACTACTACTAGTGTTATTAGTGTTATTATTGTGTTGCCTTCCACTCCTGATCTCGTTGCTTTCCGTCTGCAGTTCCACTTGGGACTGCACCTCCGTTTACACTTCCGATTACGGTTCCGGTTGGGTTTTCCCTTCCACTTACTCTTCCGTCTTGCTTTCCAATCCTTTCGGCTTCCGCTGTGGTAAGTCCAAATATCATGCTTAAAGAGTATCTTACACCCCAAACTGAGGGCCAATCGCTGTACTTTGAAATTTCATGCAAGCAACTGTAGCCAGCTACAAGTGGCACGGACAAAATTGTGCAGACCCCCCGAGACGGATTCTGAAACCGGAACGTGGAATCCGGAGGGGAACCCAAGACGGAAAGCCCGGCAGCACAAGACCCTAGGGCCCTTTGGGGTTTATATAATCCTACCAGAATTGAAAAGGTTAACCTTCCTTAGCCCAGGGTACTCAGCCCCTAAGTATTCGAAGCTCCTATAAACCCTAAACCCTAGAACCCCAACCAAAAGCCCGAAGCCCTAAACCCTAAATCCCAGAACAGTTAAGCCCGAAAAACCTTAAACCCTACACCCCAACCCCTAAACCCTAAAAACCAAAAAACAACTTCGATGGTCGCCAGCCTTTGGCGCCGCTGCGGAGCTCGCATCGCTCCAGCTCAGCGACTGCCTTTCGGAAACCAGGGACCCAGAGACTCCAAAACCCCTGATAATTCAGGAACACAATACCCTTAAACATAATTTAGAAGCCTAATAAGATTCGAAAAATATTCCATAATTTAGGGTTTAGGATTTAGAGATCCTGCCAGGGTTCGTTTGTGGAAACCCGTAAAGGAGGCCTTTAAAGGTTTCAAGTTAAGGATTCATTCATTCAAGGGATCCTTTCAGCGTTCCTCCTTTAAGGGTCCCTTTTCGGGTTCCTGCAAGTGCTCCTAGGGGCACATTAAGAGGTTTTTTAATAATATTCAAAATCCTCTAACGCTTCTTTAAGGGTTCCTCTATCTAGGGCTCCTTCGTGTTGTAAGGCAAATTCCTAACCAACTAGGGTGGGTTCGAAAGTGAGTGTCCACATGGGTTCCTTTGAGGTTTTTTGTTCCTTTCAGGAAAAAGAAATGACGTTAACATTTAAAAGGTTTCCGTTAACGGCTCTATACGGCTTATGGTTCCTCGGAGGGGTTCTGTTCGTGTTTCTACAAAGGTTCGCTTCAGGATTGCATAGGGTTTTGGCTTTGGGGCTTACAGGGTTTCAGTTTAGGGTTTCGGAGTTCGGATTTAGGATCCACAGTTGTAGCGTATCCAGAAAGCCCAACACCCCTGCATAATTTAAGGAAGATTCCCGAATTAGAGGGTTTCGGGTTGCGGTATGTGGCTGAGGGTATGGGGAGGTATGGTAGGGTACATGTAAGAGTTTCTATTGAGTGTTCCTATAAGGGTTGCTTCCCGGACTCCTCTAACCTACCCTTGGGAACTTAAAGGTTAACCTTTGGGAGCATCTTGAAAAGACTACCAAGACGCTGCTAAGTAACCTCGAAGAGACTACTAGGAGATCGCCCAGAAACAACTAAGCGACTAAAAGACCCTTCAGAAACCTTCAAGAAACAGGATCAGGGTGACACGGAAAGGAGATGGGATGGGATACACATAGATCCCAGCGAGCNCCCCCCCCCCCCCCGCTCCCTGCATTTCTCCGCCGTCAAAGCCGAAAGGGTCAGAGCCGAGAGGCAACTTCTAAAGGACATTGGCAGCCCAAAGCCCCAGAGGCTATCTGCGACACTAGATCCTGAAGCCCCGCAGGGTTTAGGGTTTAGGGTTGAGAAACTTTGGCACCAAAGCAGACCGCAGGCCTTCTGGCCGTTGTGCCCTCCGACGACATACAACGCTCCTGCCTGCGAGTCAGACAGGTTGGATTCAAGACACGCCAATATATCCTACTTTAGCATCCATGTTGTGATTGCAAAGCTTTAGGGGATCTATGGATAATTTGAGGGTTTCCGAAAATAGGGGACCCTAATACAGTCCCTTATTATAAGGACCCCAAAATAATGTACCCTAATTTTCGGAAACTCCCGTTTGGAAAACCCTAAGATTACATGAGAAGCACTGCCAGAATTTGCCTCAGGCTTTGCTCAATAAATCGCGAGCTGTGGGATCCTATGTCTTCGAGACCCAGAGAACCCAATACCCCTTAATTAAGGAATATACCTGAAAATCTTAGGGTTCCTTTAAAGGGATCTATAGGGTTTAGGGTTTAAGGGGTTCTAATACCCCTTAATTAAGGAATATACCTGAAAATAGTAGTGGCCTTAATATCATGGTTTAAGGTATATTCCTTGATCTCTGGGGAACGCGGGATTGCGATTTAAGGCCTATGATGGGTTGAGGCTACCGTCTTGTGATGTTATCTCGGAATACCCTGGCAACGCCATATACCCCAAACACCTTTGAACGCTAACATTTACACCGCAAAAACCTTAAACGCACTAACAACCCTCAACAACCTTGTACTCCTACAAGCCCAAACGGCCCTTAAAGCTCTCGACGGCTCAAACACCCTCAATGCCGCAAAAACTCAGCACCTCCTCCTCCCACTACTCCCACCACCACTACCACCACCACGACTACTACTACTACTACTACTACTACTACTACTACTGCAACTACTACTACGACGACGACGACGACTACTACTACTACTACTAACACCTTTACCTTCGAAAGCAGGCCTCACTTCATCTTGCTTGCCAGTTGCAGGTTCTTAAAAAAATAGATTTGGGCCTCAGGGTTTAGGGTGTAGGGTTTAGCATTTAGGGCTGTAAGGTTTACACCCGAAACCCGGTGCTTCAAACAGGAACCGCAGGGTATACCTTGCTGTGGGGTTTACCTTGCTGTAAGGCACCTAAATCTGAAGCCTTGTGAAGGCCCAGGCACATTTATCCATTCATCAGACACTATAGATGGATTTAGGTTTTAAGGTTTAGAGTTTATACAAAAGCGCTGGGATATGTAGTAGCTTGTCGGAAGAATGAGTGCGGTCCACGGACGGCAAGGGGAGCAGCGCAGGAGCTTTATCTGCCGGTCAGGTGAAGGACGGTTGAACTCAAGCTTAGAAGGGCTTTTCCCAGAGATCCCAATACCCCTTAATTAAGGACTATACCTTAAATCATAATATTAAGGCCTCCATAATTTAAGGTATATTCCTTAATTAAGGGGTATTGCGCATAGGTTTCACAAGCAAGCCGGCTAGAATTGAAATGCTTGAACCCCGAACTGTGCAGCCTGCTCCATTCCTGCCCCCTACGGCCCTACTCCCCAAAGACACCGAAGGAGTTTAGTTTCTATGGTCTCCCCAACCCCAAACCCCCCGGAAAACCTCACTCAGCAACAAAGTTTAGGATTTAGGTTTCCGAGAGCCCCGGCGACCGCAGCGGCTGCTACGCCAAAGCGGTGCCTGTGTCGGACAGGCACGACCGAGAAAATGGATTCGTGTGTTATCGTCGGGATTTGGACGATGAGGGAACGTCTCAGCTTCAGGATTCGCATGGAACTTCTCAACCACATCCCTAAATCTTGATGAACGGAGGTCAAGGCATCACCAGTATTTCAGCCTTACTTAATCCCCCTTTTTCCGGCTCAGGGTTGGGGAACAATAGGGATGCGGCCTCTAGCGTGCCAGCATGGATTAACCAGTACGTGCTGTCACAAGAGTACATCCGTTTCCCTCTTCGATACTATGTTTCTGTTCAAGCTATTGCTTGACATGCTTGCTCCGCAATGTAGGGTCCCAAATAGTGGGCCAGCGCAAACTCAAACTGCCAAGGGGACAGACAAGCCTAAATTCAAGTACTTGGGATATACTACACTACAAGCGTGTATCTATCTATCTATCTATCTACCTGTCTAGCGATCTATCTATCTCTCTACCATCTACCTAAACCCTAAACCCTGAACCATATTTGTCTATATAAGCCGGAAGCTCTCCGACCTGGGCTGAGCCGAGAGCGTGGACCAGCTGCCACTGCTCGGGTCAAAACGCTCGACCTGATTCTACCGGGGCTTAGGTAGGCAAAAGGGGTGAAGGTTTAAGGTTTAAGGTTTAGGGTTTAGGGCCAGGGTCCAGGGTTTAAGGTTTAGGGAATAGGGTTGGAGGGTTTCGTGCTTTAGGGTTTGGAAGTTTAGGGTTTATAGGGCTTGAAGATTCGGGGTTCAGGCTTTGCAGGGTTCCTCGGTTGCGTTTAGGCTCGGTTCTTCTTCGGGTTGAGGGTTTGAGGGATTTAGGGTTTAGGGGTATTCACCTTCGAGACTCTTTCATAAATCCTTGAGGAAGAGAGCTTATAGCCCACACTTAACTGGAGAATACACGATATACCGATATGCCATAAGAGGACGCCCTTATCTTGAGGGGCTCTCTGGGAAGAAGGGTCAAAATACTGAGGGAAAGCTTACATGAAGAAGCGTCTGCAACATTCAACCTAAACCCTAAACCCTAAACCCGAAACCTCCTGTAGTACATGGTTGCTCTGAAAGCCCCATCCGGAAAGCCGATGTTGGAGTTTCAAGGCCTGGGGTTTCGGTTTAGGGTGACCTTCTCCCTCACCGTGGCCCACCTGAAACACGCAGATAGCACAGCCTCTTTTCATGGACAGACGGTGGCCATGGCGCCAAGCCATGGCTCCTGTAAGAAACGGACACGGGCGCAGTACGATGCGCATCTCCGTCTAAACGGTTTAGGGTTTAGGGGTTTAGGGGACCGCTGGGAAGACGAATCCATGCAGGACATGGTACCTCGTTTTCGTGAACTGTCTCGTCTGCCTCTTTCCAGCCCAGTCTTTCAGCAGCGTCGACGGCTGTCGGCTGCGTGGACAAGACTCCTCCCGGCGCTGGCGTGAAAGGCTCCCCCTCGATAGTCGGCATAAGATCACCGTCTTCATCCACGGGCAGGAGCACTGCTCACGTCAGCCGCCGCCGTGGTGACGACAGAGATCCGCTCTCTCCTCGAGTTTCAGGGGGTTTGGGGTTTAGGTACTGATCTATATCCTCCAGCCTTGAGCTTGCGAGTCTTCTTTCTGGCACTTACCGCAATTCGGCCAGCCACAACGATTGCCTCTGGTACAGTATCCGGGTGTGCCGGAGCTGCATGTCAGGCTGCGATAGACCTGGGACTATCCTAAAGCCCTAAACCCTGAATTCCACCACCATTGTACTTGCATGCATAGATAGCTTTTGAGTTTTCTTACCTATCGCTACAGCTCCTCTATGACTCTATGAGTGAGAACAAACTAAAACCTGATCTAAACCCAGGGCCTTTCAGCCGAATCTCCGAAACTCTTCAAATCAGGCCGACTAACTCCCAAGACCAAGGCCTCAAACCAAGCCTTAGCCTTTGGGGTTCCATTTAAAGGGATCTAGAAGGGTTCCTATAGGGTTTAGGGTTTTATTTAACGCTAAACTTAATCTCAGACCTGGAACCCTCAAACGCCTAAACCTGAACGCGTAAACAGTCGAAATCCTACTAACGCCTTCAACCATGAACAAAAGGACTAGGCAATCGTATACCAACAGAAGCACCTGAACCCTATACAGCTCTAACCATTACAAGCAAAGTATTTAAATCCTAAACACAGTTCAAATCCTCAAAACGAACAAAAACGCCTTCAGATAACCAGAAAAGAAACAACAATCCTAAACCCTTAACACCCAAACCTTAAAGCCCAGAAGCCCTAAACCAGGTCCGTAAGAAGCCAACGATCATGCTGCGATCGGCACTGACGCCTAACCGATTCGGACCGGGACCCTTTGGATATGGGGTAGTTCTCTAAAGTAGGCTCCCTTTTTAGGGTTCCTTGAAGGGATCTATAAGGCTTTCTGTGGGGTTTCAATAAGGGTAAAGTAGGATCCCTTAGTTAGGTCCCCAAACTAGTACGGCAGCCCTTATAGAAGGACCCTAAAAGGGACCCTTAAAGAACCTACCCTTTTCGGGCTCCTAATTCGGAGTTCTTGACATACGTCCAGAAAAAGGTAGGCTATTTGGGGTCAAGGTAGTGTAAGGGCCATTACAGGGGCCCCAGGAGGGTTACTGTACAGGTTGGTTTCGCTTGTACCCAGATTATGAGGACAAGCTTTGCAGGACCGATGAGTCTTCAGAGGGTAAAACCTCAACGGTTGTATACGACTCGGTTCCTGGGCTTTGTTGTGGCAAGACACGTATTTTCTGCTGAAAAGAAAGACTGCAGAGGGCTTGTTGGGTGTTGAGGGTCATTGGCGTGTCAAGCGTGTCGAGCAATGTTCTGCGGGCCGGTATCTTTTTGGCTTCTTTGGCGCTTACAAACTTTTGACAACGGCTTCATTGGTGCTTTCAGGAAGTGGCTTGGGGTCCTCTGGGCAGTGTGCTGTCAAGCATGACAGACTACAGGGCTTTGCCAAACATTTAGTGTTCATATGCACGTCATTCAACGGCTCTTGAACTGTATGTGTATGTGTATGTGTGTATATATACAGATATATGTATGAAAGGTTTTTTTCGACCTTCTAGGCATTCTGCACAAACGAGTTTTTCCGGTGTCCATGGTGTGTGTCTTGATGCTGCTCGATGTGACACATAATTTATTAAGGATTCTTGGGTGGGACTATCAGGATCTATGAGGCTTTAGATTGTGTTGCTCAGGGTTTGGAGGGTATTATGCTGGTCGTTTGGGTGCAGTGAGCTTGCTGTAGGTCCTTCAGGGTTCACGGCTTATAGGTTTTTAGGGTCGCTTGATGCCTAATCCCTAAAACCTGAACCGTCAAGCCAGGCAGATCGTCGTGATACTTAGGGAATGCAGCAAAGCATTGCAAGCACTGACGAGGCTCCATTGTCTTTCTACAGGGTATGCTTCGGAGTATTGTGGTGGTGATTAGATTCTGGGAATATTTGGGCTCCACTTAGCTTCGGAGGTTTGGAGTTTAGACGTTGAGACTTTAGGTGCATGGTTCGCAATTCCGCTCCGGTCTTCCAGCTAAAAGTTTAAACCGACGCCATACGCTGTAAACCGCAAGTAGCAAAAATCCTAAACCGGTATCCATGTAAAATCCTGGTGCTCTTGGTTGCAAGGCTTCGTGCTTCAATTCCGAAGCCCCGTTCTTCTGAATCTTAGACACCGTGAACCCTAAACCCCAAACCCTAAACCATACAAGTAGCAGCGAGCGCAGGGGCCCCTTTAAGTCCATGTGCCAGGAGCAATAAGCCCCCGCACCAGGATGTATATATATATATATATATAGAGTTTGGGGTTTAGGGGTTTAGGGGTTTAGGGTTTAGGGCTTAGAGGTTTAGGGTTAAGGGGTTTAGGGGTTTAGAGTTTAGTAATTTAGGGATCTAGGGTTTAGAATAAGCATCCCAAGCTCCAATGAAACATGAATAGCATCTGGACTTTCCCCGCAAAGCGCGCCTACGGCGTAGATGGATCCGGATACTTCCGCAGCAGCGCCTGAGAGAAACCCTTGAGACATCTGCAAATCCACCTAAGCCGGCAAAGAAACAACGCCCTTATCCCTGAGACCGCCTTAAAATCCTATACCCTCCTTGACCCCTAAACCTCAAACACCTCCATCCCCAAACCCACCAAAAGACCCAAATCTCAAACGGCACAATCCAGCAGAGCTGTCGGAACTTCAGCATGCGTGGAAACACTATAATGTAATATACCACTGTACCTTAACATACTGTATATCTACAATTACAACATATACGATGGCACGCGATCATCTACTAGTACGATACCTGTCGTGCTTGTTTGGTGTCGTCGTTGTCCAAGTCACGGTTCCCAAGAGGTGTACGATGTAATCACTACTGGGGTTTTGGGCTTTAGGGCTGACCCACACGCGGCAAAGTGCTGGTCCTCATCCCTGTACCGCAGTGGCATCGCTTCCAGGTGTGCCTCCGTTCGCTGAATGAGCTGCTCCACCCTGCGTCGAACGGATGGAAGGATTTCCTGGGCCAGGAAGTCATGAAGCGGCGAAACAAGACAGATCGCCGGGCACGAAGACGATCCGGATCGTCCATGATAGCTCGCGGGATGTTGGTCGCTGCAACGCCCTCGCTCATGGCAGCTTCCAAAAGCCGCGGGTCCAAGAAAGACAGTCTCGGGGCGTGTCGGTCCAGCCAGCGGACATCGCTGTCGAACCCGATGATCAGCAGCGCCATCGCCCAGGTCAAGGTTATCACGAGTTCCCTGAGGTCTTCCATCATCGGCGCACCCCCGGTCGTGTGTCTGCGATCTTGAACCACACAACTGGCGCTACTACAGTTGCTAACTACCGAGGAAGTGCCAGTGTGCTCAAGTACGTCTAAAACAGGCGACGCAGCACGTTTTCACGAGTCGCAGGGAAGAACAAGTTCAGGTTTTAGGGTGGCTTGCGGCTAAGTAGGACGAGGTCCAGGTCGTCCTTTGCATCCTCCGACACCATCAATGCAGTGTTGCAGAATGCCAAGCCCTTCGTTCTCAAGCAAAAATTCCCCTGACGTGTGGAAAACCCAGGAGAGATCTCTGATATCGTTTCAGGCTGAAGGTCTGTTTATGACTTATGAACTTAAGGCTTTGGGACTTTCTATGGAAGGATCGCTCTCATGTAACGAAGGCTTCTCTTCAAAATGACAAATCCTGCTAGGAACCTCGAAAGGGACCACATATGGGAGTTTCCGAAAATAGGGGACCCTAATATAGTAGCCTAAATAGTGGGATCCTTATTATAAGGACCCCAAATAAGGTGCCCCCAATTTTCGGAAACTCCCATATAGCAGCCTTGTTCTTTCGAGGATGTGAGGCCCCTTGCTCTAGCCAAGGCTTATACAGGGAGTTTCGGGATTCATCTGGATTCATGGTTCAGCCCGAAGCTATGAAGTTTCCCCAGTAACCCCTGGACCCTAAACCCTACATCAAAATTCACGACCACACGGAAAAGATCTTTATGTCTGCATGAAGCCTAAACGTAACACTCACTATCCGAAGCCGTTCTATGTCTCTTCCCTTCCTAAGATAACTATATAAGGTAACCCTAAACCCTGAACCCTGACCCGCAAACCCTAGACCCCAAACCCTAAACACCAAACCCTAAAGCCCTAAACCCTAAACCCCAAACCCTAAACACCAAACCGTAAACCCCTAAATCCTAAACCCCTGAACCCTAAACCCCCAAACCCTAAACCCCTAAACCCCAAACCCTAAACCCCTAAACACCAAACCGTAAACCCTAAACCCTAAACCCTACGGTTCTGGGGCGGCGGCAGCCGAGATGCGCTAGAGGCGAAGCCGGCAAAACCTGCTTCTGCCAGCAAGGCTGTGTAGAGTTTCGGGTATGCTATAGTATACTTGAACACTATATTATATAGTATAGTAAGCAATTTAATATATGACATAATATATATATATATATATATATATATATCAGATATATTTTTAAGGAACATTGAGGAATGGTATTGTATAGGAGTCAAAAGTAAGCAGCTACAGGAGTAGGATTCAGTGCTGTATCCGGAATCAAAGTAGGCAACAAGAAGAGTAGAGTTTCGGGTTACGGGTATAGGGTTTATATAGGGTTTAGGGTTTGGGATCGTTATAGATTCTAGGGTTGTGCAGCAGTCAGTTTAATCTAACGGCAGAGTGTGGACCGGGACGGCCAACGGAATTCACGGTTAAGCTTTAGGATTTGTTTATGGTTCACAGTGAGGAGTTACCGTGTGCCGTAGGATGTCTTGATTGACTTGTTCTGGCCATCAACCCTGCTAGTGCTGCTAGTGGTCATACTGCCATTCGCTGCGGCACTACAGCGACGACGACTGCTGCTGCTGCTACTTCTGATTGAGTCTGTGGTCGCTCATACTTGTCTTCGATTGACTGCTGTGACTACTAGTCACCCTAAACACAACCAGTGTAATCAAACTGCCAGTATTTCCTGATGAGCGCAGGGCTCCAAACATACCGTTGCGATGACGCTTAGACAGCTGAATTCCTCAATGGCTCCAGAGGTGATCCGACCTTTTGAGGCCTCTGAGATTCACAGTTGTGGGAAAGCTTGAAGTTAATCTGGCTTCGCGGTCCTTGTCAGATCGACGGCCCCTAAAAAAACCTGAACCCTAAGCCTTGAAAGTTCTATCCGGTGCCGCTTCCCCTGCCCCTGCCACTACCAGACCACTACCACTACCACTACCACGAACACTACCACTACTACTACTACTACCACCACTACTGCTGCTGCTACTACTACTAGTACAACAACAACTACTACTACTACTACTACTACTAGTTGTATAGGCCCTAAACCCAAAACCTCAACCCCTAACTCAAAAGCCCAAAAACTTAAACCCTCAAAGGCCAAGTCGAAGCCCCGTCAGGCCTGCCAGACTCCGCGGGCCGGGTCGAAACCTCGAGTCCAGGGCCAAACCCGGCCTTTCCTAAATTTCCTTTAATACTAGGTTCCCCCGGAAAATTAGGGGTACCTTTAAAGGGATCCATAAGGGTTCCTTTAAGGGGATCTATAAGGGTTCTATAAAGGGTTTAGGGTTTGGGAGTTTCCGAAAATAGGGGTACCTTACTTGGGGGCCTTATCATAAGGATCCTAGTATTTAGGGTACTATATTAGGGTCCGCTATTTTCGGAAACTTCCATATGGCCCTATGCGAATCATACTACAAAAATCCGAAAACCCTACTCTAATTCTGAACGCCCCATACCATAGAACCATATTGAGTTTACGATCTCAGGCTGCAGGGCTTCATCGTGGTGTAGGCCACTTTGGTTACGTAAGGTTTCTCGGTATGGAATTACTCACCCTACCTTAACCCTGAAGAACCTACCTTTTTAGGGTTCCTTATTATGATTTCCTTATATAAGTCCTTAAAAAGGTAGGTTCTTCAGGGCTAAGGTAAACCCTAAGTCCTAAGCCTAACTCACTTATACCTGGTGTGGTAAGGTTCGGGTCCGAGATCGACTCGCACCGGAAATCATCTTCGGGACCCCCTTTGCGCGAATCTTGGCGGAAAAGAAAGACTATGAGGGCTTCCCGAGAAACGGGTGTCAATATTTTTTAAGGCCCGCATAGTAAAGGACGCTGCAATTTGAGGTATTTCTTGGGACTCCTGATTTTGTGAGTCACCCCCCCCCCCNCCCCCCCCCCCCCCCCCTACCCCCCTCCAGTTAGTATCAAGCCCAAACGGAGCCCTTGTTGCAACCCAGCAGCGTTCCGTGGGCAGAGCAGCATTTGGCCGGCCGTCGCATGTGCGGCCACCGAGGACATGCAGGCAGCCTGCTTGGAAACCGCTTCGTGAAGCTAGTTTGGAGTTCAGGGTTTCGGGAGGGTCTAGGATTGACAGCTCGTTGCATGCTGGGGGAGCAAATTGTTCGCAGTCTGCTAACGTCATTAGCGTCATTTGCCCCAGGGCGTGAGGAGGTTCAGAGTTTCATGTTTGTGGTGTAAAGCTTTAGGCTTTGTACTTGATTGGTTCATGCTTGCGGACGGCGTCTGCTGTTTGTACTCAAACCTCTTTGAATGCAGTGACCCGTGATTTTTTGGTTGTGAGGGTCTGTGCTAGGTCCGCTAGGTGCCTGGATGTTGAAAGTTTTACAGTTTTGTCTCGGGTTTGGGGTGTAGGCTTTAGGAGAGCACCTTGAACATCGCAAGGAGTCCGCGTATTCCCAGCAAGACAACCAGGAAACGTACTAAGTTGAACGGCTGTTTAGAGGATGCAGGACCAAACATCTAAACCACAGCTGGGGTATTCGAGTATTTCAACTGTGAGCACAACCATCAACCACCAGCACCAAGACCACAGCCAACATCCTGAGCACCAACAACGGGGCACAGAGCACCTCGAAGTACCAGTAGTGGCACAGAGCTGACCGGGTAACATATATAGCAACGACGACCACCACCATGACCATGACCGTGACCATCACCATCACCATCGCCGTCACCAGCACCACCATCATCATCATCATCACCATCATCGTCATCACCACAATCACCATCACCACCACCACCCTCCTCCTCCTCCTCCTCACCCTCCTCCTCCTCAACATCAACATCAACATCAACATCATCACCATCACCATCATCATCATCATCGGTCTCCTCATCCTCCTGGTTATCATCTTACCCATCATCATGTCTTCTGACTTCAGATTAAACATATATATATATATATTCATTCACCAACTCGGCTTCATCGTCTGGGGTATGTTTGCTCCGGGTGCTTTAGGAGTGCAGGTGGAGGTATGCCGGTGGCCAGGATACACGCTTCTCCCCATGACGCACCCTGAAACTCCGAGAACCGGGGTTTAGGGGTTTATGATTTACGGCTCAAAGACGTAGCTCGTGCTGGTTGCGCGCCTCGCATGGATACTGCAGCGCAGCGGGATCGCGGAGTCCTGGTTGAACACAACCGTGTTACCACAACGGAAACCCCGACACCTATAGTTGAACAAGGTAAAGCATACGATCAAGCGATACGCCGCATCCAGTAAGCTACGTTGATCGTGATAAAAATTTGAATTCTCAGAGCTTGGGCTCGGCGATCAGCGTTCTTTTCGTCTGCTCCAACTGGTTTTGGGGCTTCGTTTGCGGCTGAAGGCTCAGGCCTTCAGCCTGTTCCAGCCATCTTGTGAGCAGCAGTAAAAGTAGCGGCAGCCTTAGCGGTAGCAGTAGCGGTAACAGTAGTCGTAGAGGTGCAGCAAGAGTGGCAGGAGGAGCAGGAGCAGGAGTACGTGGGAGCAGGAGTAGGACTAGGAACGAGCAGGAGCAGGAGCAGGAGCAGGAGCAGGGGGGAGAGCAGAAGCAGGAGGAGGAGGAGGGGGAGTAGGAGTGGAAGCAGAGGAGGATGAGGTAGGAGCGGTAAGAAGAAGCACCGCAACAGTAGTAGCGCCAAGACAATAAATCCGAACATTCATCCTTATCACCCTCACTATCATCATCAACAGCTCCACCAACCTCATTAGTACCCTAAAGCCCTTTTGGGGGCCTAAAGCCCCCGCAAGCCCTCTCAGTATAATCAAACAGGTTTTTGAATCCCTTCAAAGGAATCCCTATAGAAGCCTTTCATGCAACCCTAAACCTCACTGGCCCAAAACCCCAGGAAACAAAAGTTGAAACTTTCAGAATCGACTACCTTATAAGAACCCCAAAAGTTGAAAAGTTGAGTTTACAGCCAATAAGAAAACCCTAACCCTACTGGAAGCCCCTTACAGGTGGGTAGTTCTTCTTCCATAGTACTCCCATAAGACCCCCTTTACCTCATAGGAGCGGTATGGGAGGCTTATGGGAAACTACCCACCTAATAACTACCCACCTGCAAATGGCTTAGACCTACACGAGGAATCTCCCTAAGCCGCCGGCGGCATGTCTGGTAGCCGACTCCAAGAGCCCTGGGAGCGACTGCTTTTTTAGGGTTTAGGGGGCTAGGGTCTAGGGGCTAGGGCCTAGCGTTTCGGGGCTCGGGGCTAGGGCCTAGGGTTTAGGGGCTAGGTCAGGTCTAGGGTTTCCGGTTTAGGGTTTAGGGCTTAGGGTGGATTTAGGCGCCTTACAGGGGCTACGGTGTGGTGCTCGAAGAATCCTTTAAGGGTTTAGGTGGCTTTTGGCCTTTAAGGGCGCCATAAAGGTTTATGGTTTCATGGGTTGCCACCCTGAAGAACCTACCTTTTTAAGGACTTATATAAGGAAATCATAATAAGGAACCCCAAAAAGGTAGGTTCTTCAGGGTTAAGGTGGGGCTTGTTTAGGCTTTAGGGTAAGTTGCTCTGCCCGGCTCGGCCCTGGGGAGGGTCGTTCGGGGCGGCTTCGCTTTTGCAATTGGAAACCCTAAACCCTAAACCCCGAAGAACCTACCTTTTGGGGGTTCCTTATTATGATTTCCTTATATGTCCTTAAAAAGGTAGGTTCTAAGGTAAACCCTAAACCCTATGAAGGGTCTGGGACGGAATGACTGATTCAAGGTTGATTTGATGCCGGGCTCTTTGCCTGAAAGGGTTTAAGCTTGAGCACTGCTCCTGATTCCCGCTTCAGTCCATAGGGGCTATCAAGGGATATGATTACGCTGGGGGAATTTTCTGCAATCAATCATTATGTACAGATTGTATATTATACGTACTATGAGTATAATAAGGAACCAAACCCTATTCTAATTGTTAATTAAGGTAAAGTTTAAAGGGGCTCCATAAGACAACCCTCTGATAAGGAGACCTCCCTACTTCCCGGAGCCACTACTATAGACTACGACCCTGCTTCCAAATTCGGGAATATCGGGGCCCTAAGTAGTTTTAAAAGGCTCCTTCAAGGGTTCCAGTAAAGGGGTTCTACAAGGTTTGCCATACCGCTTCTACGGTTTAGGGGCCTGAACAATTTTATAAAGGTTTGGAGGTATGACGATATTTCAATATGTTATATTGTATACATAGGGACAACAGCGCGATGTCAGTATGTAGTAAGATTCCGACCTCTATACTACTACTCTTATCAGGGACCTGCAACAACCCTAAACGCGACACCCTGAGTTTCAGACCCGCACCAGAAGCCCGAAACCCCAGAATCTAAACCCCCATAAAGCCCTACAACTTAGAACCTGACAAATCTCATACATCCCTAAACCTTATAGGCCTTAAACCCCTAAACTACCAATCCGAAAAATAAACCCACAAAGCCGACTGGCAAAGCGCCGCTAGTTCAGGCCGGGTCAAAGACTGTTGGCTAGGCGTTTAGGGTTCAGGGGTTTAGGCTTACGGTTTAGGTTTAGGGTTTAGGGTTTGGGCTAGGGTTTAGGGTTTGGGGTGCTGCCATCAACATTTTCGGTTTAGGGTTTAGGGGTGTTTAGGCTTTGGGCTACGTAGCTATTGCGGCTACATAGTTACAAGCAATGACTGACAGTACGCTAAGTAGAACAATGCGCACTGCAGTCTCCATTTTTGTGTTTGACTGTTCATGGCTATAGACACAGTAGGGTGAATGTAAGCTGTGATTATGAGGAACCATGTATGCCATGTCATGTCTAACCAATTAAACTTACATTACTTATACGTCGCCCTGATACACCAAGTAGATTGTGAACCCTCCTGAAGCCCCGAAGCTTTACATCCTTCATGAAGCAACATAAATGCCCTACCCTAATCCTAAGGCCCCACAGTAGTTCCTTTTTGGGATTACATATAGGATTCTAAATATGAACCCCCAATTTGGAACTACTATGGGGCCTTAGGGTATAAACTTACAACCCGAAAGTTCAAACCCTGAAGTCTCAGAGCAATCCGAACACCTAAACCCTAAAGCCCTAGACTAGACACCTTCATTCATAGGGACCCTTAGGGTGGGTTTAGGGTTTAGGGTTTAGGGGGGTAGGGGGGAGGGAGGGAGGGGACTGTACTTCCTCAAGTAGGCCTTATTCAGTCCTTTTTATGGTGGCCCCCTACCCCCCTCCCGCCCTAAGGGTCCTTATGATTGATGGTAACTAGAACTCTTGGGCCCTCGCCCAGAAACATGCGCCCGCAAAGCTTTCGAGTAAACTCAGTTCTCATTATTGAGGCCCCTGCGCTAAGCCCGAATACTGAGCTTTATGGAAATCCCTGTAGAACCCTTCAAAGGAACCCTATTCTAGCTGTTACGGCCTCTCAGCCCTCTAAAAACCCTAAAAAGCAACATCAACCCCAACACAAAACTCAAGTCAAATGGTTCTTGAAAGGCATGCCCTCAACCCTCAGCCCTCTGAACCCTAAACCCTTTAAAACCCTTTGAAACCCTTCAGCAGGGCTCCCGGGCCTTCGTGGGATCAAACCGCTCCGCAGATGCGAGCACCTGGACTTAGTGAGGCTTTTAAGGGGCATCGGGGATTTGTGGATTTTAAGGAGCTTGGGGCATTTTGGGGTTTAGGGGTTGGGGGTTGGAGGTTTAAGAGCTTGCGGTCTTTCATTACTACTGTTATTACTATTGTTAATACTATTATGAATACTATTGCTATTGCTTTTGTTATTGCTCTTACTAACCCATTAGGCCCTTATATAAAACAGCTCTAAAGCACCTAATCCCAGTTCACATGCCACAAAACCAAAACCGTAAAGAACAGGCACCCAGTATTGCCCAGTATATCAAAAAGCAGATGTATACGCCGAAACTCTAAACTCTCAACCCTCACCCTTTATAGCCTATAGCCTGAACCCTGCAATGATCATCTTAACCCTACGGAACCCCTGTAGACCCTATAAGCCGTACCATGCGCCGGTCAAGAAAGGGCCTTGTGGCCATCGTGGCCGCCGACCTCGCAGCAGCACGGACACTTTAGGCGTGTAGGGTTGACGTCTACGGTTTAGGGTTCACGGTTTGGCTACTGCGCAAAACGAATGTATTCAAGGTTGGATAGGCGTTTACCAGAATATTCGAAACGGTCTTTATTTTGCACTCAAAGTCTGCATCTACACTTCTAGTTGTATGTTCCTCTGCAAAACTATTCCGTCTTCTTGGCCAGTGTAATCTGCAAGTGCAGCTATCCATGCCCAAAACCACCCCAAGAAAGCCATGAAGCATTCTTAGAGGGGCTTGATTCGAGCTTAGGGCTGTCAATTTCGTATTTGGGTCTCGATCGCACGAACCCGGCAGCTCGGAAGAGCCCTTGCTCTTAAGATATCTCATGCGCAGCCCTATTGGGGTTCAAGCAGTCGACAGAGAAGAATTTAAGCTTGATCTATGGGTTCCATCAGAAGGTCCTAAGCGGCGGCTTAGTTGAGGATCTAATGTACTCTAGGCCCGACGGCTAGGAATCCCATTCGTGAGTACTTGGACCCTCAAAATCTCGATAGCTCCCCGTAACCCTAAACCCTACACCCCCTAAACCCTTAAAGGAACCCTGTTTAGGGTTCCTATAACCCAGACCTTCCAATATCTCTGAATTAAGGAATCTACCTTAAGTTAGAGTAGGAGCCCTAGTATGACTTAGGGTACAATCCTTGGTGCAGGGATGTTCGATATTCTGGGAATAACGGGACCAGGGTTCCTATAAAGGCACCCTTTCAAGGAGCACTTAAACGTACTCCTTCAGGGGACCCGATTATAGAACCCTATAGTGCCGTTAAGGGGACCCTTCCAAGGAGCCCTTGAAGGAAGTCTCGGTAGCTCAGGAGTCGGCAACGTAGAGCCTCAGATCCGCATGCAATCCCCACAGAAGCAGGGTTTAGGGTTTAGGATTTATGGTTTAGAGCTATGTGGTTAAGGATTTAGGGTTTCCAAGTCATGGAAGAGGCGGAAGAGGCTCAGGGGTTAGTTTGGATTTTTTTGGGGGGGGCTTTGCGGGTGTAGGCTTTAAGCTTTGGGGTTTGAGGTGCAGGCGGTCCCCGGGTCTTCTTAAATGCAATAAGCCCCCTTTCCCCAAGCAACTAATTCTCACTCAAATTGAGCGTGCACTTAACGGCACCACTCTGGACCTCTACTCTACTCTATCCTCTGACCTGGTTCCAGTCTGACTTGAGTGGACAGAGTGGAAACAGGTCAGAGTCAAGCACTGAGAGGATAGAGTAGAGGTCCAGAGTGGTGCCGTTAAGTGCACGCTCAATTTGAGTGAGCTTTCTTTGCTTGGAGAAAGGGGGCTATTGCATGGGTCACAGGGTTTGGGGTGTAGGAATTAGGGTTTAGGACTACCCTCTTTTGTATTACTTACAACCCCAACGCCAACGATCGAACTGGCCAAGCAGAAACGGGAACTATAATGAAGACTGCAGTGACTATAGGTGCTGGCCCGTTGGGTGATACCCCAGGTCATATGAGCAGCGAACAAAATACTCTTGCACCAGCGATACGGTCGGTCCCGACCGGTGACGCCGGAATGCGCAGAAAGAGCAAAACCTCTGGAAAGTGTCGTTTAACGTCGGCACAAATCGGCTTCTAAGCAAGACCGGACCTAGTCTAATCTCCATGTCCCCAGAAAGCGTGTCTGCCTCGTCCACAAGTTTTTTTCCGATACTGTCCGAACGGATATATAGAGAGACTTGAAGAGCGACCGTGTAATGTAGGGGCCTCAATAATTAGAATAGGGTTTTGGGGCCCATTATATCATAATCATAATAAGGAACCCCCACAAATATTAAATAGTATAGGTAATTCTTAAGGCCCCTAAACTGAATCCTTATAATGGCCCTTACAGTAGCCCTTATAGACCCCTTTTAAAGGAACCCTAGTTAATTATTAAGGCTGCTACTTGTATGTTACTGCGATGCCCTATCCCATGCTGGCCACAGACTTCTTGCCACCACGCTGCAGGCCATTCACCGTTGCGGCAGCACAGCCATAGCGCCGTGCGGCCATGGGTGGAAGGCTCCGCCACTGGCCATGGAGGCTGAAGTTTTGTGACGAGATGTGGAGGTTGATACTATTCGGCAGGGTTCCTTACTTTGAATTGTGCCATAAGATAGACCCGAAACCCTGTTGAAAATAATACGCCCCCGCCCCCCCCCCCTCCCATATTACGGTGATCAATCTGCAGGTGAAGGCTTGAGGATTGAGGGTGCAGCGTTCAGCTTCAGATCTAGTGCTACTGATAGTTTGAGGAGGTAGCGGACGGCTACATGAAAAAAGGGTCACGCTCTAATTGTGTTGGAGGCCCTCAAGCTCATGTTTGGGGGGTCTTAGACTTCAGGGTCCAGGACAAGCTTGAGGCTTGTAAGGCATTCGGAGTTCTATCTTCATTGTAAACCAAGGGCCGAGCTTAAAATTCTAGTCTTGCCCGCCGCCTGCGAATTAAAGAAGGACAGATCCGTGTGGGTCGAGCCGTTTCTAGCACAACCTAAACCCTAAACCCTAAACCCCAAGTGCAAAATTTAAACACCCATGAGATGCCAACAAATCGTAGCCTTCAAGAAGTTGAAATCAAAAGGATCCCAGGAAGCAGGTTCCTTGAACCGGTTCCTTTAAGTTAGGGTTTAGGGTTTAGGGTTTAGGGCTTTAAGGTACCATTAGGGTTTAGGGTTCAAGGCTCCATGTACCCAAATAGTATATGCTTAGGGCCCAATGTATCTATATAGGGAGTACTTTATAGTGCAAGAGAAAAAAGCTTCATACTGTACGGAGCCACTGAAAGCTATTCGTCGGTTTAGGGTTTAGGGTTTAGGGTTTCTCGTTTACGTGCACATGCACGCTCTGTGCCTCTTCCTCATGCGAACCGGAGACACATTTTCTGGGCTCTTGTTGAGGGATTTAGCTTAAGTTACCATAATCAAGAATTACTTTAGAGCCCTGTTAAGTTAAATCCCTTATAAACCCTAAACCCTAAATTCCCCCTAATTAACAAGAGCCCAGTCTTTCAATTCCTGTTACGGAGGCCTGAATCAACATTTTCGACGAAGCGCCGGGGACCCAAGGCCACCCGTCAAGCCCCGCTCGGGTCGAAGATCCGGAAGGAATCCCGGCCTAAACACATACCATAGGGACCCTTAGGGGGGTAGGGGCAGGGGGGGTAGGGGACTTTTCTGGCCATAATAAGGACCTAATAAGGCCTATCTAAGGAAGTATAGTCCCCTACCCCCTCCCCCTACCCCCCTAAGGGTCCCTATGAACATACCCAGAGATCCCAATACCCCATAATCAAGGAGTACACCTTAAATAATAGAGGCGTTAATATTATGGTTTAAGGTATATGGCTTAATTAAGGGGTATTGGGTTTGCTGGGAAATCCAAACTAAAACTATACCCGCCTTAGAACCATCATAAAAGCACCATTTTTCAAGATTCTACTGAGGTTTTTATGAACGCTATTTAAAAATCCAAAGGAGACTACAGCAAAAAACGCGAGCCCAACATTAATTCCCAAGCACTAAACCCTCGAAAACCCGGTAGGACTCAAACTCAATAAACTCCACCTTCAAAGCTAACATAAACCTGACGGGAATGCCTCGCCATGCAGAGGGCTAAAGCATTCTGCAGTGGCCAGCGCAGGCGAGGAGTCGTTCTTGCCTGAGCTTTTTGCAGATATTACAGGATCTTGCCAGGTGTTTAGGAATTTGCAGGTCCGCGGATTTAGGGCTCCCGGTAGGAGTCAATATGCTAAATCAAAACTTGATGTCTGACTTTCTAGGACACTACGCACCCCTCCTCCACTGGCTTCGAAACCGGGAATAAGGAGTAGGTATCAGTTCTTCGGGTCCAGCGTTTAGGATTTAAGGCTTTAGGGCTTGGGGGCTGCTACACCCGCAGCCCCAATACTCCGTCCGTCCCAACTTGAGTTCCATAATAGATGAAACATCTATGGCGCAAGATGAAGGGGCCTTGTTGATCTAGTAGAGCTTCGGGTTATTGCTGCTGTGCCTTTGCATTTGAACATCGGATGCATTCCCCACACTGTTGGGGGGATCGCAATACTTGCCACTATAGTGGTTTGGAGGTTGATGGCTTCGGTGATTTCCTGTTGCTGAGGCTTCCTTGCTTAAAAAGGTTACTGCTCTTGTCCGGTACCTGCTGGTCCACTGGTAGATATATGTAAAGTTATCAGTGCCTGAAATGGGGGTTTACCACGCCACAAGTCTCCTGATCCGCCCAGTAGAAACCTCACAAATCACATGCCTATAAAGGCGGATGAGGCCCCCAGGACACCTGCTAAAACCCTGCAGGTCCTCTGATCCTCTGAGCAGGAGTCGGAAGAGCCCTCTCTCAGTGTCCAACCGCCGAGCACGTAGATCTCCGGAGGCATCCTGGCAGCATAAGGCTCCACCCAACAAAAAGCAAATCCCAAAACCCTGGGTTTGGGTTTAACTTCCAAATAAGCCTCACATCCACCCAACAAAACTCTACCCTGCAGCCCTTGCCCTTGTGTTTACAGGTCGGAAGTTGTGGACTAGCGAGCGCTAGTCGCATGTGATTATGTTAGCTGAAAGCTGACAGGGTTACGGCCTACCTTAACCCCAACTAACCTACCGTTTGAAGGACTCATATTATAAGGAAATCATAATAAGGAACCATAAGAAGTAGAGTTTTGGGGTTCAGGTAGGGTTTGGCTTTGGGGGTTTTCGGCCTCGGTCACAGTTTGTGGGGGAGCACCGCAAACACATTCAGACTTTCAACTCCCGTGAGGCCCGAAGTAGGTAGCGTTTACAGGCTTAGACACGAAAGTAAGTACCTATAGTCTCGGTTGTAGTTCCTTTTGGGGGTTACCTTATAGGATCCGACTTATAAAACTGGGTAAACCAGAAAAGGAACTACAATGGAGACTGTAAGTAGTATCTACATGCTCGGGAGGTTCGGAACCTCACGATTATTGTAGAGTTCAGGGCTCCAGGTCTTATGGGGTCTGGAAGACAAGTCCCTCAAGGCTATGGCACGAACCCTAAACCCTGAACCTAAACCCTAACCCCCAAACCGTAAACCCTTAAACCCTTAAACCCTTAAACCCTAAACCCTCCAACCCCTAAACCCTCCAACCCCTAAACCCTCCAACCCCTAAACCCTCCAACCCCTAAACCCTCCAACCCCTAAACCCTCCAACC
>BGNK01002711.1:5999-93611 GCA_003297005.1 Symbiodinium sp. clade A Y106
GGGGGGGCTGGGAACGCCAGACGCCTGACCATATATAAGGCTTTTGGGCTATTTTGATGCCCAGGGTATTCCATGTAGAACGACCTGCGAGTAAACTTTGGTTTCCGGAGACTTTGCAGATCCAAATCGCAACAGAAGAAGGGTTTAAGGGGTTTAAGGCTTTACTGGGCTTTGGAGTACCATACTTTAATACTTTTTTCTTAAAGGAACCATTATGAAATAGAAGTTTGTACTTTTTCCTCCCTGGTTACTTCAAAGCCTAGTTTAGGGTCTATAGGGCTGTTCTACAGGACCTTAGCAGGATTAACAACTAGTTAGTCGGATTTGTTCTCATGATCCCTAGATATTTATGTTGGCATCTACCCCAAAGGGTCCTATGTACCCGTATGCTGGAATGTAGGGTTTCTATATTAGGAATTACTATTATGATCCAGGGAGGTATCCCCCATAACAGTACTTTGGGTACTCCGACTGCCCCAACCGAAACTGTTCCGGGACCCAGGATCCTTGCCTTAACACCGTAAACACCCCAGGACAAGTTATCCTAAACCTCTGCATGTGTTTGCCAAGAGGGTCCATAAACACTCCTATTATGGAATTAGGGTCCCGAAACCATAGTAGGGATGGTCTTTTAGGACCTAATTCCATAATGGTAGTGTATATGGACCCTCTGGGTTGAGAAACCCCAATGGAGCAGCTTTGCCAGGAAAGCACAGCTGCGATGATGTCACAACGAGAAGGTCGGGTTGCCGCTAGGGGGCCTAAGTGAAGGAACTAGAATTTAGGGACCCAAAAAGCACATAAGCATAAGCGTTTTATAGGGATATCCCTACCTTATTGGGCTTTATTGTAAGGGGGGTTATATGGGATGTCCGTATCCTTATTTTTGCTTATGTGCTTTTTTGGGGCCCTAAGAATAGGGTTCGCTTCAGGGTTGCAAAAAAATATGTTTCGGTGGGCTTTATCAAGTCTGATAGGGATTGGCCTGCCTTTAGAGTGGGTTGTAGGGTTTAAGGTTTGAATAGAGAGAAGCAAGACGTACTCACTGGAACCGGCCGCGACACACGAAACCTATAACACCGTTCAGAGCCGAACCCTTATAGTAGAAGCCAGAAAGTTGGAACATGGCTTTAGGAGGATTAGTGCTAGGATCCCCTATACTTTACCTTACGGGCATGAGGATAGTCATGTTCCAACTTTCTGGCTTCTACTATAATCCCTCGAACCATGACCCCTCCAAAACTGCCTGAACACCCTGACCATAAGGGTCCATGTACCCAGATAGTTTATACTTTGGCCCCAATGTACCTAAAATATGGACTACTTTAAGGCCAAAGTCTGTATATACTACTTGGGTACATGGACCCTTAGGGTGAGCGCGCCCCTGGAAAACCAGATCCTGTTTGCAGGCCTTCGCTTGCTCGACGACTGGAGCGAAAGCTTCGTGGTATCACAGGAACCCGTTAGGGTTTAGGGTGTAGGGTTGTCCAGGAGTTTTGAATGTGTTGAGGGTTTAGCTGCTTAGGGCGTTACAGTTTTGTCTTTTCCTGGACTTCAGAGCTCTCCCTGAAGCGTATCCGCGAGATTTTTCGCGCTTTCAAAAGTGTTTGGCCCGAAATAGTCGGATCCGGATCATAAGAACCTGTACAAAAGGTACCCACATTTTTGACCTAGTCGTACATCTTCTAGAGGCCCTAAACCCTAAACTCGTGTGGGATTTCCATGGGCGGATGGAAAAGAGGCCCTCAAAGAAAAAAACACCTAAACTCGTCCATCTGTACTTCTATTCTGGAACCAGTTCCCCAAAAACCATCATAAGGATGATCCATAATGGTAGTGTATATGGCCCTCTGGGCATGTCTTGTTCCTAGATCTGATAGCCCGCGTTCCCATGTTTGGCATTTTGGTGTCGACCCGAGGACTCTCTTTAGGGCATTCTGGACTCCGGGCTCTCGCAAGGAAATGCATGAAATCAGGTGCTACTTGGTGGATTCTGTATACCAGGGGCACGATCGTATATAAGGAGGGGTTCTGCACGGCTAGCAGAGTCAGTGCATGCTCGTAAACCCTCAGCTCGACATACCTGCCACACCACTTTCGAGGAGGAAGCCATCGTGATCTACAACAATCTTTTCAGGATCAAAGATCGGCTGACGCTTGCTTCGATCTAGCCCTAAATCCTGGACACTGCAAAATGCCCAGCCGTAACTGCCAAACTCAAACCCTAAACCGCTAGAAAACTGAGGTCTGCAGCCAAGCACTATATATATATATATGTATATACATCTACATATATATATATATGATAGCGAGAAAAGCCCAGGTGTTGAGGTCACGGCTCGCGTTCTTCATGTCCACCAAAGGCTCCTATAAGGGGCATAAGTAAAGGTTCTCCACCAAAGGCCATGTACCTATAAAGTATCCGAGAGTGTCCAAGTACTCCCTATTATAGGACTTCAGGGCCTTTTAGGGTATCAAAAACCATAAATAAGGACTACTTGGACCCTCAGGGTATACTTAGGCCGGAAAAGAATCCGCTCCTGACTAGGTAGTTTAGGGAAACGACTGTTTTCTGCATGTGTTTTGTCATTTTGGGTTTTGGGATTTAGTGGTTTAGGGGTTTAGGGGTTCAGGGTTTAGGGGTTCAGGGTTTAGGGGTTTGGGGGTTCAGGGTTTAGTGGTTTAGGGTTTAGGGGTTTAGGGGTTCAGGGTTTAGTGGTTTAGGGTTTAGGGGTTCAGGGTTTAGGGGTTTAGGGTTTGGGGGAGGGAGTCCAGCTCCCTGGGTTGAGGATACTTGGAGGTTAATGGGTAGTTATAAGTAGGGCTATAAGTTCCCTAATATGGGTTATGACTATAGTTATCCAACTTATAACCCTACTTACAACTATAGTTCTCCTACTTGTAACACTACTTACAACTATAGTTATCCTACTTATAGCTACCCATGAACCTCCAAGTACAGGATGTCCTGAACCTGAACCTTCCCGGAGCACTGACATGGGAACGGCCAAGGAAGAACGCGTCAGGGTCGCCGGCGGGCACAAGCATGCAATCCGTGAGCAATGCCTTCCACATGCCGCCAGACTTAATTTGCAACACAGCTTAGACTGGGCTTTGGAGTACCATACTTTAATACTTTTTTTCTTAAAGGAACCATTATGAAACACAAGTTTATACTTTTTTCTCCCGGGTTACTTCAAAGCCTAGTAGACCATACTCCCTTGAACCCCCGCTCCTAGATCCTCAACCCTCTCATCCCTAACCCCTATAAACCCTGGTTCCTAAATCCTCAACCCTGAACCCTTAGCAAAGGTCTATGACACCCCCGTAAGCCCCATAAAGCCCCAACAAAGCACCAGCCAAATCCCGGGACCCCCAAAAACACTAGACTCTAGGCCCTTAAGCCCTAAACTCCCAGACCCGAAGAACCTGCATAACTAAACCCTAAACCCCTAAACCCTAAACCCCCAAACCCTAAACCCCCCAAACACTCAGCTCTATGGCTTTAGCCCCACCTGATGCCTGAAACTAATTCCCCACCCAATCGACTTAGATGTCAGCTTCCTGCCTAACGAACCCCACTGAGAGGATCGTGGGAGTTAGCTTAGTAGGTGAGTGGATACACTTTACACTTTTGGGGATAATATTACCCACTCTAAAATTGAAAGTGTTCACTTTTGGGGGGGGGGCTTATGAACTCAGCAACTAAGTTAGTAATTGGAGTCCCTTAAAGAGTTACCTAAGTAAAGGATTTGTAAGGGTTCTATAAGGTGGGATTTAGGGTTGCTTGCAGGATCATGGGACTCAGTAATTAGGGCTATTATCTAAGGTACGTATGATCTTACTTCCTGAGTCCCCTGGTCCTCCAAGCCTCCAAGCGTTGTCGTTTCGGGTACATTCCTGAATGAACGTATTGAGGTATAGATGATTTATGGTCTGGGGTCTGATTCGTAAGGTTGTTGATTCAGGGAAACCCAGAGGTTAGAGTTTGGGACTTAGGGGCCCTGCCTCGCAAAGTCTGAAAAGCACGACCCTCTAGCTAAAGAGTCAAGCACCTAATCTAGAAGTCTGAACCATTAGTTGTCGTTGTCACCTGTCTGAGGGTTCCTTACTATAGTTCCATCTTGGTATGGCAGATAATACCACCACAGTTCCTATTCTAGTTAAGAGGAACTTCCACATGAAACCCAAAACCTTATCCACACTACAGCAAAGAAATCCTCAGGTGGCCGATCCTAGTATCAAAGGCCCTGCACGAAACCCCAAACCTTCAAACCCCAAAGCCTGCAAATTACAAGGATCTGAAGCGGCACATATTAGGGCACAGCGCTAAACCCTCTAAACCCTAAACCCTATAGATACCTTGTAGGATCCCTTAAGGGAGCCCTTATAGATCCCTTTACAGGAACCTAGGGACCACCTGAAACCCTAAACCCTCAGGTGGCTCGGGAAGTGGCACTACTTCTGGCAGATTTTCACCCTCGGCCTCGTCTTTGTGGCTTTCTGGGCTGCAGTTTAGGGTTTCGGGGGTTCAGGGTTCAGGTTCAGGGTTTAGAGGTTTAGGGTTTGGAGGCGTGGTGGGTTTAGGGCTTCGGGGACATTTTACCCAAGGTCTTGGCTCTGGGGCCACAGGCCTTTGGGTGGAGCCTGACGAGGGCCTACTGTAGGGGCCTTAATAATTAGTAGGGTTTTGGTTTGATTGCAGACAGAAGTCTGATGCAAGTACAGCAGGATGTCTTGTGCATCACTCAAATGTCTAGCTCTGCTTTGAGCTAGCCATTCTAACAAAGCTTAGCAATGGTATATTATACCATAATTTCAATAAGGAGCTCCAACAGCAGTGTAAGCCCCTACATTACTGATGGACCTATGAGCGATATGTCATGTTTCGGTCGTAGTCGTTGAGGCTTTGGGCATGAGGCAGCGAGCTTCAAAATGGATTGTTTCAAGGTTTAGCTACCATCTTCATGAAAAAGTTACTCGAAGGGTCCAAAGTACCCGACAATTTGGATATCTGCTGTCTTTGGGATAGCAGGACCCGTAGGCTAGTAGGTTCAGTAGGCTTTAGGGCTTTACAGCATTCCCATCGGGGTGCGAAACGCTTCTGTAGTATGTTGTTTGTGTTTCTTTTGTTATTGGGTGCTGCTCGCATGTCCAAAGGGCTGTTCATGAAACCCTTGGCCTTTACCATCCTTTACCCATAATCCGGTACCCCCATTGTACAGGTCACAAGGCGCTAGCTTGTGTGTGGGGGGCAGAGATACAAGGAATCAACGATAATGGAAAGCGATGCATGGTAAAACATAGGGTTCCTTATTCTGGTAACTCAAACTGAGTTCCTTAGCTGGGTTCGGGGTGTCAGGCCGAGGTGCTCAGGATTCAGGATTTGGAGTTCAGGGGTTTGCATCCAAGGGTTTAAGGGGCTCAATACACGAACCTGAGCTCCCCAAACCCTAGTCTGCAAGCCTATGCCTGCATGTGGATCCAGGAACTCAGCATGTTGAAGGCCATGACTCTGCAAGCAAACCCTATGCCCTAAACCCTAAGCCTTAAACCATAAGCCCTAAAACCCTAAACCCGAAAACCCCTAAACCCTGAGCCCTATGAAGGGGGTGATCGCCTAAAACTTCTGGGTTTCGGGCTACAGGTCAAATTAGTCCAGCAGCCCAAGAGCCACCCTAAACCCTAAACCCTTAAGCGGACCCTTAGAAGGAACCCTTAAAGGACCTAAACCCTAAGCCCTGAAAGGCCCTAGGTATTAAACCCTTTTTATGCAGACTCGAAAAAGGGCCCTTTAACAAAACAAATGAAATAAAAATAAATACAAAGGCCTGAAACATGACCTCGACAGCCCTAAGTCCTTGCTTTCGGCCCCCGCGACGAGAGCCCGAGGACTTCCTGGCTGTGCCCATCAATCTTGCCTGGGCAGGTCATTTGCCTTGTTTGGGGTTTGGAGTTTGGGGTTTCGGGTTGTAGGGTTTAGGGTTGTGAGGTTTAGGATTTAGGGTATTTGTTGGTTTTCTGTCGGGGGTTTTGTAAAGGGTTCTAAGAAGGGTTGCAGCAAGGACCGGGGTGTTAGGGGTCACGGGTTCTCACATAACCCTAAACCCTAAACCCTAAACCGTAGGATGGGCCAGTCATCTGTCTTTGGTGGGCTTTACAAGGCGTTCTGGAAGGGCCCCATGGGGATTGCACACAGTGCTATAAGTCCTGCGGGTAGTGATCAAGGCTGCTACAGTTCGAGTTTAGGGTTTATCTGCTTAGGCCACTTCGGTAGATTTGGGCTGGTTTGGGCTTGAGGCTACTTTAGACTGCAGGGCAGTGTAGGGTATGATGGTAAGGCAGGGTCGGTTTTTCCGGGGGTGTCTTTTCAAGGACAACACGGTTATGGCGGCTTAGGAAGTTTCAGGGCTTTGGGAAGGGCCTCAGGGGTTCAAAATCAAGGAGTCAGGATGTCTTGCAGAAAAGGCTTTCTGTTTCGAGCGTTCACGTTCAGAGTTCATTGTGGTGGGGCTCAATTTTTGCTGGCTTTCCGAAGGTTGCAAGCTAGTGTAGGAACCTGATTCAGAAACCCCCGGCCCTTTAACCCCAATATAGTAGGATCCATCTTAAGAACCCTGATAAAGGCCCAAGGCTTCTTAATCGGGTTCCTACATTAGCCACCCCTAAGCTCGAACTTCGAACCCGTCCGACCCTAGATCTGAACCCTCAAGTACCCTTGGCACACCATGTAAGACCCAGAAATTAGCTATGCTATAAACATCCAGAAGCTCTACCGAAACCCTAGACACTGCAAAGGGTTTCTGGCACTTAAAACCCTACTTAAAGGATCATGGGATGTAGTAACTAGGGTTATTGTTAGGGTAACTATACTTATAGCCCCAATTCGGGTACTTATAACCTTACTTGCTAAGTCCCATGATCCTCCAAGTACTGTTTCAGTACTGTACTTGGGCCATAAAGGACAGGTTCAGGGTGCAAGCCTGGTGTCAAAACCTTCACAAGAACTTGCCCGACCCCTCTAACCCTGAACCCCCCTAAACCCTAAACCCTAAACCCCTAAACCCTGAACCCTAAACCCCTAAAGCCCTAAACCCTAAACCCTAAACCTCAAACCCCTAACCCTCGAACCCCGGCTCCGGCGGCGAAAGTCCCAACCAAACCCCAAAAAAAACAAAACCAAGAACTTGAACCTCAAACTCCTAAAACCCTAAACGGTTTAGGGTTTAGGGTTTAGGGGTAAACCCTTCACCCATAGACCTTAGACCCTAGGCCCTAAGCCGTAAACGGTCGCAAACCCTCAATCCTAAATTCTAAACCCTAAAAACAGAACCCTGAACCCTGAACCCCAAAACCCTAAACCCTAAAATCAAAAGCCTAAACCCCTAAACTCCCTAAGCCCTACATCCTGAGCCCAAAAACGCCAGATGAAAGTCGGAGCTCGGAATTGATGGTGGCGTATTTCCGTGTCGCCCCCTTTCTTTGGGGCCGCTCGCTTGAAGATCTGGGGGTTTAGGTTTTGGGGTTTGGGGATTAGGGTTTAAGATTTAGGTTTAGGTTTTGGGGTTTGGGGTTTAGGGTTTAGGTTTTGGGGTTTGGTTTTGGGGTTTGGGGGTGTTGGTTTTAGGCTTTAGGATTTAGGTTTAGAGTATAGGCTGGGGGTCAATGTAGCCATGTAGCACATACTTTGGCCTTACTTTAAGGCCAAATGTATATGCTATAGGAGCACATGGACCCTGAAGGGCTAATATATCAGCCTCAAGAACTACCGATCTTGTTCCATAGGGTTCCTTAGCAGAATTTTGGGAACCCTAAACCTTAAAACCCTAAACCCTAAACCCTATAACCCTAAACCGTAAACCTTAAAACCCTAAACCCTATAACCCTAAACCCTAAACCCATGATATACCCCAAGGCTCTGATCTCATACGCGGCGCTTCCTTTTCGGATTCCGTTGAGGCTTCCTTTTGGGGCTGGGTATCCTTTCTGGGTCTGCACTAAGGCTTCTTTTTGGGAGTTCCGTTAAACGAACCAGCACAGGATCCTCTAAGGGCTCTGTCAAAGTTTTTCGAAACCGAAGGGTCCAAGTAGTCCCTAGTTATGGTTTTTGGGGTTTAGGGTTTAGGGTTTAGGCCCTATTTATGGTTTTTGGTACCTCAAAAGGCCCTAAAGTCCTATACTATACTAGGGAGTACTCGGACCCTCTGGGAAAGTTTATGGGGTGCAGGGTTCAGTGCTTAGGCTAAGGAGGGTTTTTCGGGCTTAGGGCATATCGAGCTTGGGACTGAGGGCTTGGAGGTTGGAGTTCGGACCGCCAGGTTAAGGGTTCTAGAGACTGCGGTTTCGAAGCTTTGGAGGCTTCCTTTCCGCCCTGCCCCCGTTCCATACCCGTGTAAAGAAGAGGTCCAGACTATCAGTAGTGATTTCCTCTGATAGCTACAAAATGCTGCTATGAAAAACCTGAAACTTACCTAAACCCCAACACACCTGAAACTTTGAGACGTCGAAGGCTTCGATGTGATCATGTCCTTCGTGCCGGGGCTTTTGGAGAAGTCGATTGAAAAGGGCTTCAACCGGCTCAAGTCCTACATCTTCAGGAGGTGGGTTTAGGGTTTCGGGTTTAGGGTCGCGTTGAGGGCTTAGGCTTCCTTCGAGAGCCTTTTTTCAGGGAATTCGGGTATTCGGGGTTCAGGGCCCTGGCTTTTTACCCTAGGGATCAACATAGCCCAAAAGCCTTATATAGTATGGTCTTTGGGCCCAAAAGCCTTAATACATGGGTCCTTAGAGCCCTAGGGTTGGAGGGGTTGAGATGGAAGCCCTGCGGAGGGGAAGTTGTTAATGGGACGGCTCAGGGGTTTCCCATTTGCGGCATTGCTGGGTTCTTGTTAAGGAATTTAATTTAGATTTAGTTTAAGGCTGTGGGTTTGAATGGACAGGCCAACCCGTACAGGGTTTGCCTACGTGGGACTGTGGGCTTGGGGTTGAGGTGCATGGGTTTCAAATAGGGGCCTAAATAATTACCACTACTATTGTGGGGGTTCGTTATTACAATCATGGTCTAATGGTCCCAGAAACTCTATTCTAATCATTAAGGCCCTGATATTAGGTCTTACTTAGTTACTTGCCTCTTCAGCTCCGGCTTTCACATAAACGACAGGGTTGAGTGGCATTTCTTGTTTTGCGCTTGTATCTGCTGCTATGGTCATTACACGTGCAACTGTATTATATTCTTGAGCTTGAGCTTTATGATTAAGGTGCACTGGCAGCGCTACCGTCACCTCTCTGACAAGTACGGTGGCACTACACTTACACAAACACGTAGTATGCTCCACGAATGCCGGTGATGCTGGTCACTTTGCTGGTGAAGAGATAGTGGAGTAGGATACAATACGATGGTCACCAAATATAGACAGCTCAAACATGCTTCAGCGACAGTCTGTATTATCTGACTTGGTCTTTGCACTAAGGGTCCAAGTACCCGAATAGCAGGGTTCAGGTACTACAAACCATTCAGAGTATAGTTGTCGGTGCCTAAAATCCTGCTAAGTAGTTGGCCTGTCCATCTTTCTGTGTATCTCTCTCTCTCTCGCTCTCTCTCTCTCTCAAACACCAAATCCCCTAGTACGAAAGCCAGACAGCCCTAAGCCCCTAAAGACCCGTAACAGCCCGCACAGCGTAAAATTCAGTCCTATAGAACCCTGGTAGACCCTGAAAAAATGACAGAACACACTGACCATCATACACAACCATCGACCGACAACGCCAACGGTGAAGCCTGCATTTTCACCAGCACAGGCCCCATGGCAACCGTTTATGTAAAAGGCCTAAACACCGACCGCCCCGTGTGCGGCCAGGTTCTTTATCGATGTCGGCCTCGTTGTCTTAGACTTCGTGCTTTTCGGCCTGGGGAAACAGTTTTCATTTATTGTGTATGGTTAATGTACAACCGACATGGGGTTTAATACGGTGTTTCGGTATGCTTTGACCGGTCCTTTAAGGGTGATGAAGGGTTCCTAACAGGATTGAAACAGGGCTTCAGGGTTCAGGGCTTAGGAGGTTTGAGGGTTTGCATGCGGTTTCTGCGGATGGCGACCGGGTTGTCGTAGGGGAGGCTTCGATTTTATGATCGGGCACTTCGAGCTTTTCTGGGGTTTGGGCTTCCCTAAACCCCTAAAGCCCTAACCCTAAACCCTAAACTTAAACCCCTAAACCCCTTAACCCTCTAAAATCCCTTAAACCCTTGAACCCTGAACCCGAAACTTCTAAACCCCAAGCCCCTTAACCCCAAACCCTAAACTTCTAAACCCTAAACCCGTGGAGTTGAGGAGGTTAAGTCGAAGTTTTCTTGGATGTTACGGTTGATGATATAAATCTGCATTACCCATACAGTAAACTTCAGTAAACCCCATAAAGTTGGAAGTTCAGGGTGCTCCTAGGATCCCGGGATGAGAAAAGACACGAGGACCTACTCATAATACTACTAGGTTCCTGAGTAGTACCCTTTTGCCCTTTTTGTTTTAGGGCCCCCTTATTAAAACTGAGTATTAGGAAAAAGGGTACCCTTATTATAAAGGGTCTACTCAGGAACCTAGTAATAAGGAACATACCTTAAAGGGATCTATAAGTATACCATATACCTCTATCTATAGGGTTTAGGGATATGAATCCTGCATTACCCATAATCAGGGAATATACCAAAATTCCCATAGTTTAGGGTCCTTGAGGTAATGCAGGATTTATATCATCAACCGTCGTCTTGAGTGGTTAGGATCCCGGTGAGTTCCTCAGGAACAACGCCGGAATTCCAAGTTCTCGATAGTCCGTACTTCATACGGCTACTAGGGTTCAGCAAAACCTTAAATTCGGGTCCAGTTAAACTTTATTTTCGGATTGAGTTAAACCCTGATTTCAGCTAAGAGGTTAAGGTGAGGGGGGTAGAGGGCCTGAATGGCGCTGATAAGGACTTGATACGGGTTTAATGAGGCCTATTTATGGAAGTATAGTAACCTAACCCCTCCCCCGACGCCCCTACGGGTCCGTATGATTAATGAAAGAGTATACCCTATAGTGAAGGAGTATACTTTGTAGTCAATGTACTTTACCCTATCATAGATTTTAGGAGGCCTGAAGTTACGCTCAAGACATGTTACACGGTATACAGTGGATTGTAGTACGTCTGATGTCATGCTCAAGACATATTATGCCTCATAGTGGATTATAAGAGGCCCGATGTTATGTTCAAGACATCTTAACTTTTTTGTTCGTGCGTGCAGGGTAGATGCCTGGAAAATGGTGGCTTCTCAGCAGGTGGTCGAATCAGGATAGCCTTTAGATTTCATCAAGCACCGGCTGCGCAGGAAACAGTAACAGCCACAAGCCGGAAGCTTTCCGAGAGGGTCCATATATACGAACATTATGGAAATAGGCCAAAACCGACCATCCTTACTATCAGTATTTTTTATGATTTTGGAGACCTGATTCCAGAACAGTGTATATGTGGACCCGATAGGTTCTGATGAGTTTAGCCTAGCCGCTTTTCCATGTTGTCAGCTCTGTTCTTAGCTGTGTTTTGCTGTCCTTATAGTGACACTCCAAGGCCTTATTGTGTTTGGATGTTCATTAGGTTTGGGGTTTAATAGGCATTTGGGCTTAGCACTTTCAGGTTCGGAAAAGAGCGTACACATCACAGTTTGGGCTGCATATATTGTCTTGAACTTAGGGTACCATAATTTGAGAAGCCTGGTGTTACTTACCTTCGATCCCGGTTATAGTAGTTTTGTATGCATATGTTTATTGTATATATATATATGTATATATACACATGCATATAT
Organism: Symbiodinium sp. clade A Y106; assembly: GCA_003297005.1. NCBI lineage: Eukaryota > Dinophyceae > Suessiales > Symbiodiniaceae > Symbiodinium > Symbiodinium sp. clade A. The sequence continues at coordinate 17,831 of BGNK01002711.1, forward strand.
ATATATATATCACATGGTACAGATTGTGAGGGCCCTCTTGAACCCAACATAAAAAGCTACACATTGTAGTCGCAGCAACGCAGACGAAGATAGACGCTCTAGCAATCCCCCCGCTGGCATTGTAATCCATCATAGATGCCCCTTTGAGCCCCTTTTATAAGGCTACTCAATGGGCTCCTGAACGAGAACTTCCGGGCGTTCAGCCTCATTCGCCTATCCCGGATCACGAAGTTCAAAGGCTCGAATTTACAGCGTTTGAGGAGGGTAGGATGTGCTGGGTTGTTTGCGGTGTGTATAAGAGCTTTGGGTTTATGGGTCTTGGGTTTGGGATTTGAGAAGACATGTTGTGTTCTGCCGGGCAAAGACATGCCTCCAAACGATCCGAACCAGGCAGCCAAGCCAGAACCAGCAAATGCAAATTCATGTGTACCTGACTCACCTTGTGTACGAAAGCTTATTATAATTATAGTATTATGGGCCGCAAAACCATATTCTGGCTATTAAGGCCCCCATACTATTTACCTGACTTACCTGTACGAAAGCAAATCTAGTTAAGGAGCATGGCAGGAATGTGCCTTCCATTTATTTAGGTAATTCTGCAAATTCGGGCCCCGTTCTAGGTCCGAAAAAATGATACGGCACCCTCTTGAAAAAGGACCCCCTAAAGGGATCCGGTAAACAGATGATGGCAGTCGATATTGCTGGTCGGGCCGTATTGGCGTCAGCGCTCCTCACCCTAAACCCATGCACCCTAGACCCTGAGAAGGACAAGTTCCCAAAGCACATCAAAAAGCGCCAGACGCAGGCGACCTCTGAAACCAAGCAAAACCCATGCAACTTTTCCAAGAGCTATGCAGCCCCCCAATACAGAAGAAACCCCTAAACCTAAATCCTAAACCCTAAACCCTAAACCCCAACCCTAAACCCTATTATGAATCCCAAACCCTAAACCCTAAGCCCCAAACCCTATAAACCCTAAACCCAAAGCCCCCACACCGGGGGGACCTGGGAGGTGTGGTCGGCTCATGGGAGCATCTCGGGATGAACTGAGAGAGAGATTACCAAGAGGGTCCTTATACGATTACCCTAAGGGTCCAAGTACTCCCTATTATAGGACTTTAGGCCTTTTAATGTGGTTTTGGGGACTTAATTCCAAAATAGTAGTATATATAGACTCTCTGGATTAGGGTTCTTTGAGGGTTGCTTTCAAAGGGTTCCTATAAACCCTAAGCCCTGAACCCTACACGCTGGGTTCTACAAGAAGTAGGGCCTGTGGTTCTAGGGTTTAGAAAGAACCGTCTCTGGCCGCTACTCCGCCAACCTACAAGGTATGCATGGGACTTTAGGCCCGGGGGGGGGGCGTTGAGGGTTTGGGGCCCTGGGATCTTCATGCAATTTTGGGCTCCCAGAGACTCCAACATCCCTCAATTAAGGATTATACCTTAAATTATAGTCGGATCCCTAATATGACTAGGTTCCCCAGTAGTACCCTTTTGCCCTTTTTCTTTTTGGGTTCCCCTATTAAAACCGAATAGTAGGAAAAAGGGTACCCTTATTATGAAGGGCCTACTGGGGAACCTAGATGATTTAAGGTATATTCCTTAATTAAGAGAGATTGGAGTCTCTGGGCTGAGGGCTTTAGCGGTGTTCTGGGTTTGGGGGTTAAGGGCCCCAGCGTTTTAGGGTTTTGCAGTGTAGGGTTGTAGGGTTTATGGGGCTCCATAGGCCCTAAACATTACAGGCCTCAAACCCTCACCCCTAAACTCCGCGGAATTTGCATCGGTGTTTTCTTGTTTTATTGGAAAGGGGGGAGGGTTCAGGGCACTGTGCTTTCAGCTTTCCGAGTTCGGAGATTCAGGCACCGCCGAGATCCAACAGCCTTTTCTAAAACCCCATAATAGAGAGGATCAAATAATTTCCAAAACTATTTTGGTGGGTTCCTTCTTTTAATTAAAGTATAATATACGTACCCGGAACCCTTTAAAGGGAACTCTATTCTAATTATTAAGGCCCCTATACTACCCTAAACCCCAGCTAGCCTTGACCAAGGAATCGGCTGGCGGCGTCAGGGAACATGCGATTCGTGCCTTGGCTTGTTTCCCCAGAGGGTCCATATACACCACTCTTATGGAACTAGGCCCTAAAAGACCATCCCCATTATGGTTTTGGTGACCTAATTCCGCAATAGTAGTGTATATGGACCCTCTGGGTTCATGTCTCGGGCCTGATGTTGGATTGAATCAGATCAAGCCCTTGGGGTTTGGGGTTTAGGGTTTCCTTAAACCTTTGGGGCGGTTTTTTGCGAACTGCTACCGGGGAATATTGGGTATGTAGCCCTCGGGGTGTTTTTGCAAACTCTTACTGAGAATATTGGATATGGTCTGGCTTTTACATGCCCGTGAGCTTTGTTGTAATCTCAGATTGCAGCACGAGGTGCTTGTTTCACGGGTTTTGGAGTCTGGCAAGGGTACACTACTACGGCTGATGGACAAAATCCTGCATGACCTTAAGGACCCTAAACTATGGGAATTATGGTATATTCCTTATAATGGGTAGTGCAGGATTTTGTCCATCAACAGTATCATATCTTGTTTTAATATTATATGGTTTTTAGAGGGAACCCAGATGAGGAACTATGTAACATGTATGTGCTCATGCGACTGTATTACACATTCTCATTCTCGGGATTTATCCAAGGTCCAAGGAGAATTTTGAGTTTAACTGATCAAAGTATGCTTGTCGCAAGTAAGATTGTAAGGGTCGCTTCAATCTACAGTAAACGTCTGTGCTCACCAGTAGACAGCCCAGGACACAGGGTCAGTTGGGGCCACAATGACACGCTACGGAAACTGATCGGAGCTGGCTAGTTGTCCCTCATAGGTGTCGGTGAGCAAGGGCTGAATAGACTGATTGGGTTTGGTGTTGGCGAAGCAAGGTGATTGTTGGTCATACTGACATCCAAGTTTGTTTGGAGAAAACCTTCTCTAGCGATACTCATGGTTAACCTTGGTAGACTCCCCACAATACCAAAACGATGCAGCACACAAAACACGCAATGCGCACGTACGTTTCGGATTGAACCTTGAGCCTGTTAGTTAGTGCCAGGTAAACGACCCGTTTGGGCCCAGGTGCTTTACCTCACGATCTTCCAAGCCATCGCGAGGGTGCTGGCCGTGAACCACGTGCTAGCCTGCCTATTGTGGCGCGTCTGGCATTATATTTTCGGCCCACCATTAAGATTAGTGCCAATATGCCCGTTTATCCTGCGGTCTCCTTTGCTTGCAGAAATGCCCCCGCTATCTAGGGGGCGAACTGCAGACTAAATAATCACTGTTGCACTAGAGTGGTGCAGATCTAACGTAATTTGAGCACTCCCTGTATCGAACTAAGTATTGGTTTGGGGTTGCCAGCATTGCACAACCAACCCTAAACCCTAAGCCTGGAAAAGCTACGAATCCTTCCCCGCCCACCTGCGCCCACACCGAAAGAAAGTTGGAGGGGGCGGGCTCCAAAAGGGGTCCCGAAAAAGATGGTCTTCTGCAAAGGAACGCAGTGTTTGCGGTTTAACTTCCGGGTCCTTCATTTCTTAGAAGGGCTGCTTCGATTCTTCGATTCAAGGGTTGGAACTTAGCTGGGTGTGTTTGATGTTTGAAGGGTTGGCTGATTAATTTTATATGCGCATTCGTGGTTGTGTACTTGTGTGGCACTTGGTCGGGGTTGATGATTATTTTCTCGCATTTAGAGGTTCGTGGTCCTCCCGGGTAACCGAATCCAGGGGGGGCGACTAATCAGCAATGTATAAAATCCTTTGTGGGTCCCTATACAGTATACTCATACTGTGAATTCCGCCTGGGTAGGGGATAAGGTTCTTAAAAATACAGTGTTTTCACTGTAGAGCATACCTCAAACCCCTATTGAGATCATTAAGGCCCCATTTCACCATGGAGCTCTTCCAGGGTAGAGCCCTAAACCCTAGCACCTATGCCGCCTATGTCCCAACCCCTAAACCTTGAAATGCTGTGGTTTCCGATTTCGCGAAGCTACGCCAAAAAGGAGCCACAGCTACAGCTGCTTCGAGTGTACGGGGTTGCAGAAAAGAAGTGTGCAAACAATCCAGAGATAGCTGCCCAAATCCAATCAGAGCATAGTATTCGGGTCCTAAAACCCTGCTACCTGGCTACTTGGGCTTTCTAGGCTTCCCCCAAAGGATCGTAAGCATTTGCAGTAGCTACATAGTACAAGAGATCTGGATTTACTCGCCATGGTTTTGGGAGATATTGCCTGGACCCTCCATCTACCCTCAATTAGACCCTAAGTACCCACTATTTGGGACCCTAGACCCCTATTTGAGGGTACAAGGAGGCTCCTGGTGTATCCTCTCTACACGTACCTATGGTCATCCGGCTTCGCGCAGAAGTAGTCCTTGACAGGCCTGAGGTGATCACAGCCTAGGATGAGCCCTGGGAACCTTGGGACCACATGAACCCCTTAGTAGCTCAGGGTTTAGGGGTTTAGGGTTCAGGGTTTAGGGAGTCTTAGTAGCTGAGTGGATACACTTTACACTTTTTGGGATAATATTACCCACTATAAAACTGAAAGTGTACACTTTTTGGGGCTTATGAACTCAGCAACTAAGACACTGAAAGAGATTCTTCGTCAATCCCCCTGGCTTACGGAATGTAGGATGGGGAATGAAGGTGCATACACATGTGCGAGATGACCACACAGCCCCGGATAAGTTCGACGGTCATTTCATCCGGATATGCAGGTTAGTCTTCAGCCTTGATGCAAACCCGGTAGCCCCAAGCCCGGCTGCGCAAGTGCAGGTATTACGTTGGCCGTATCGGCGATGAAAATGGGTTGCCGAACTGGATCGTGCGCTATGGCGTTCGCAGACAGCAATTGGCCACCAAACCCTGCGCTAACACGAAGCCGGCATAATTACCAATATTGCAGTACTTTTCCTTCGGGATAGAACTCTATGGGGAAGCCACACACGGTGAAGAGTTCAAGGATTGTAGAGTTTTGTTGTTGAGTACCCTTCAGCCTTCAGCTTTATGTTAATCGAAGCTGGGATCAAGATAGGCTAATTACGTACTCTACACGCATGTCCTCCACTGTCTTGCGAGATTCTTGTCAAAAGCGGAGCACCCTGAACCAACGGTTCATGGGAAGTTATAAGGGTGTTTCGATGGCTTTGGCTCATAAAAAGGTTCGAAGTTACAGGTTGTCCCAGAGGGTCCGTAACAGACTCTGACTTCCGCCTCAGCCTGATGTCCAAGCTCACCTTCATACCCTAAGCCCTAGGCCCCTAAGCCCTCACCCTGTCTGCAAGGTCTCTGACTTCAGCACCTTTTTCAAGCACGCCTATTTATGTCCTAAGCAATCCTAAGCCCTAAACCCTCACCCTGTCTTCAAGGTCTCCGACTTCACCACAATTTTCAAGTACATGCTCTGCTTTAACTGGGTGATTGCGGAATACACGCCTGCACCCTTCCCGCTTCTCGGATCGGAGCCGTTTAGGCTGTGGGGATTAGTCTTGAGGGTTCAGGGTTTAGGGTTTAGGGTACCCAGAGGGTCCAAGTACTCCCTATTATAGGACTTTAGGGCCTTTTCAGTTACCAAAACCCATGAATAGGGACTACTTGGACCCTGAGGGTTAGGCTTCAGGGCTTGGGGTTTAGGGTTGAGAGGTTGTGAGTTTGGGTTCAGGGCGGTGGGTTTGAGCTCAGGCTTAGTTTAAGGTTCAGAATATTGCAGAGTGTACAGGTTGTCGTTGATTTGTAATGCGGCGTTTGCAAATGTTCTACATTCATTCGGTGTGCGGGCGTATGCATGTGGTTCTTAGGAGGAGGCTTCAGGTGTTTATTTTGAAGAGGACGCGCTGTTGGGAGTTCAGGGTGTTGACATTGGGCTTACGGCTTGAGGAATAGGTTTACCTAGAGTCTCCATTGTAGTTCCTTTTTTTGGTTAACCAGTTTTATGGTTAGGATCCTATAATAGATCGAGATTTTGGTCAACCAAAAGAAGGAACTACAATGTAGACTCTAGGCAGGGTTCGGGGAGTAGGGCTTGTAGCCCTAGGGCTCTAAGGACTCACATGTTAAGGCTTCTGGGCCCAAAGACCATAAGTACTGTATAAGGTTTTTGGGCTATTTTGATCCCCAGGGACCCCAGGAGTATGTAGAACAATAGCCTTGCGTAGGTTTTGGGCCATTATTTTACCTACTTTGAGGGGTCTAGGTAGGGAAAAGAGAGGGTGTTGAGCTGCAGCCAGAAAAGTTGCCAACATCTGGAAGTATGCCAGACTGGAATGCTGTACATAGTAATGTATGTTTTTTTTACATCGATGTAAAAAACAGACATTACTATGTACAGCATTCCAGTCTAGGTGGTTTAGGTTGCATGGGCAATTCGGGTAAAGGTCTTCCTTCGTAGCCGTACCGGCTTGAAGGTTGAGTTTAGGGTGCCAGGGTTCGAGGGCTTGGAGTTTAATTCGGGGGCCCTGCCGTACTTGTGTTTTTTTTGCACACCGGCTGCTGTCCTGCAATAGGCTTAAAACTGCAACAGTGAGGATGGTAAGGCTCGAGTGCCGTTTTCTCCTCAAAAAGCTTCTGCGAATGTGACACTTGCAACCAAAGAACCTGGGTTTCATGGTTTATCCCTAAACCCTAAACCCTAAACCCTCAACCAGTATACTGGTTTGGGATGTGGGGCTAGGTAAAGGCACGAAACCATCCGAGTCGGCAAGCACAGAAAGCCACGGGTCGAGGTATCAACCGCAGAACGAGTACGAGCAGGCAAGATGCATCTGGCCGTACACTGCCTAAACCCAACAATCCCTAAACCCTAAACCCCAATAAGCATCCCTAAACCCTAAGACTTGAAAACTCCGAGCCATCCGAAGCTCGCAACAAAAGAAGCAACAAGGTTAAGTTGGTCTGAAGTCTGGGCATACGGTTGATGGACAAAATCCTGCATTACCCATTATAAGGAATATACCATAATTCCCATAGTTTAGGGTCCTTAGGGTCATGCAGGATTTTGTCCATCAGCCGTATGGAATCTGCTGTGCAACCCTCCAACACGGGGAAGCCCTAGTTCGGCCCAGTATTGCTGCTCGAAATTGTTCTAATACTTTTTATCTTGTAATATTATTATACTATTATTGTAATATTTTGATATTATAATATTCTAATATTCTAATATTCAAATATTCTAAACATTCTAACATTCTAATATTATAATATTATAATATTATAATATTATAATACTATATTATAATATTAAGTCTTTCTGCTTGGGTGGTAGTGGTTTGCAAAGCGACTTCAAGTTCAAAGTCAAAGGGAGCTGGCTTAGGGTTTGGGGTTTAGGGTTCTTAGGGTTCTTAGGGTTATTTGGGTTTAGGGTTTAGGGTTATTATTATTATTAGGGTTCTTAGGGTTCTTAGGGTTTGGGGTTATTAGGGTTCCTGATCGGAAGGGTACAGGTAAGCCTTCACACCAAAGGCCCGTAAGCCTAACCCTAAACCCTAAACCCCTAAACCCTAAACCCTAACCCTAAACCCTAAACCCTAAACCCTTAACCCCTAAACCCTAAACCCTAACCCCTAACCCCTAAACCCTAAACCCTAAACCCCTAAACCCTAAACCCTAACCCCTAACCCCTAAACCCTAAACCCCTAAACCTACTGCACCTTAAAAACCCTAAACCCCTAAACCCTAAACCCCTAAACCTACTGCACCTTAAAAACCCTAAACCCCTAAACCCTAAACCCCTAAACCTACTGCACCTTAAAAACCCTAAACCCCTAAACCCTAAACCCTAAAGTCACTGAAGCCCCTGCTGAAAGCTCTTAGGAGCCCCCAGGGGTCCATGTACCCAGAGACTCCTGGGGCCTTGGGGCCCTTTACTAGGTGCCCCAGTAGTACCCTTTTACCCTTTTTTTTGGGGGTTCCCTTATTAAAACCTAATAGTAGGAAAAAAGGGTACCCTTATTATTAAGGGGCTACTGGGGAACCTAGTTTAAGGGATCCATGAGGGATCTATAGGGTTCAGGGTTTAGGGGACTTCAATATCCCTGAATTAAGGACTACACCTTAGGTTATAGTAGGATCCCTAATATATTTTAAGGCATATTCCTTAATTAAGGGGTTTTGGAGGCTCTGGGTACCCAAATAATATATACTTTGGCCCCAAAGTACCTATATAGGGACTACATTGAGGCCAAAGTATATACTATTGGGGTACATGGACCCTCAGGGGAGGTGCTAAGGATTTTACCAGTGCTTTATGAATGCTTCATGATGGCTGCGTACGGCGATAAGCGTTCTTTCGATATATCTACGAACCTAAACCTTAAACCCATAATCCTTATCTCACGATCAAACAATCAACCAACCGACCAATGAATCAACTATCTTTCTGTCTAGCTATCCATCCATCTATCGTTGCCTCTCTGTCTTTGCTTTTGTTTGTTCTTTCATTCTCGCTCTCTCTCTCTCTCTCTCCCTCGCTCTCTCTCTCTCTCTCTCTCCCTCCCTCTCCCTGTTCGCCTATCCATCCATCCATCCATCCATCCAGCCAGCCAGCCAGCCAGCCATCCATCCTGCGCCCATCCATACATCCATGCGCCCATCCATCCGTCCGTCCGTCCGTCCATCCGTCCATCCGTCCATCCGTCCATGCATCCATCCATGCGCCCATCTATCTATGTAGGTAGCATCTATCCATCGATCTGTCTCGCTGTATATCTATTGTTGCATCTGTCTATCTACATCTAACTGTCACATCTAATCACTACATACGTACTAGAGAGAGAGAGAGAGAGCTGCCAGAAAGCCTCTGAAGCCCAAAGCAGACCTCGAGCCGCTGAATGCAGGCCGTCATCATCGTGATTATCCTCTCCTGTCTGCCACACGGCTAGAAAACTCACAGACCCTAAACCCCTAAACCCTAAACCCAAAAATGTGACTCCAGGCTTGAGGTTGATACGGTTCAAGGCTTCGGATTCCGGTTCGGGTTTAGGCTTCCGGTTTTTGCGGTGGGGGGATCTGGGGTTTGAGGTTCAGGGCGCAGTCCATCAAAAATACGGCTGATGGACAAAATCCTGCATTACCCATTATAAGGAATATACCATAATTCCCATAATTTAGGGTCCTTAGGGTCATGCAGGATATTGTCCATCAACGGTAGGGGCCTTAATCATAATTCGCTAATCTAGTATTTTAATTGTGGGTGGTTCCTTCGTATAACTGTGGTACAATATATACCCCCAAAAAATTGGGGAGCTGGAATAGTTACCATCAGTATTCCCCTCTGATCCCAGCATGCCCAAAAACTATTCAGAATTAAAGGTTTAGCATTCGGGGTTCAGCATGCAATGCGTGGGATGCGAAGTTTCGGGCTTAGGTTTCCGGTTTAGGGACAAGCTGTTATGTGCTTCATAGACTGTTCCTGGGGATCCTAAAACCTACTGTTTTAGGGGTGAGACCCTCTAATTAAGGGGTCATAACCTGCTATTTTGTAGGGTGTGGGGATACAGGTATGATAGATAAACCCAAATAGTAGGGCTTTAGGTCCCCAAATCCATAATCTGAATGGTTTTTGGAGCTTGAAACCCTACTATTTGGGTACTTGGACCCTCAGGGTGCCTCGTAGGCTGTTACGATTCGGGCCCAGACAGCCCGATGTCGTGATGCGCGACTTTGCCTTAAACCGTCGCGCAAGAAGCCCTAGATACAAGAGGGACCCTTGTGTAAGGATCATAGATGGGATGATCGGTCCCCAAGTGGGTTCCTTGCGCATGACCTAGCTGCATAGTTTCCCGGTAACAAAAACAGTCCAGATGCCAATATCGAAAGCTTTATATGCGTTTCGGCACACACCTGAACCCCAGTGCCTTCCTTAGACCTGAAAACCTGAGCATCCTACACGCAAACAAGTCCTAACCCCTCTGCTTCAAACACCCTCTTAACATGGAAGAAGGCTCTAGAACCAACAAAACATAATTAAATATTGCCCTCTGTTGTCCTGATGCAATCAAGCAAAGCCCGTTACAAGAAAAGACAAACAGAGCTCCTACGCCCGAAGTTATTCGAGGCCTCTGTTGGGAGCTCAGATCGGAAAGATCAGCGGCACTTTGAATCTGCTCACAGAGAAGGCCTCGGCTTTCTGGAGTTCGGCTTGTTCTGTTGGGAGGTTTAGGGATCCGGCTTTATGGGTTCAGGGCGTAGTGTTTAGGGCTTAGGCTTCGGTTTTGTAGATTTAGGGCGCTCGGTGATTTAGAGTGTCAGGTTTCGGAATTTAGGGTCAACTCGGTATGTCTAGAGAACCGCTCCGGAGTCATTCAGCAGAGGCCCTAAAAGAAAGTCACAAGGGATCCCACCAAGCTCATGAAATGTTGTAAATACTATTGTATACCCCTGGTTAACAAACCTCCCTCTCATAATAAAGAGTTGAGGTTGAACTTACGGTCCTTTGCAAGACAGTGATGTATGAATCAAGGTGCACAGTCCTAGTGGAATGGTTCAGCGACCAGGGCCCTAATCGCCCAGAAGATCTGTTGTGAAATTCCTACTGTATCTCCCCTGGTCGTAAGGCCCTCCTCCTCTAGAACCTTTAGGAGTTACAACAAGGTTGTGGTGCACACCCCAATTGGCTCAAAGGGGATGCTACCACAAACCAGGATTTCTTCAGACTCGGGGGTTTAGGGGTTTAGGGTTGAGGGATTAGGGTTTAGGGGTTTAGGGGCTTACGGGTTTAGGGCTTTAGGGGTAGCTACCCCCGCCTGTTGCGGCCCAACATGGCTGACAAGTGGAGCCATCCTTCGTGGGTACTATCTCTTGAATCATATACTTAGGCCTTACAGTACCCATATAGAGATCCCTTTAAGGCTTAAGTATCTACTATACAGGTACAGGGACCCCTAAACCCTAAACCCTAAACCCCAAGACCAAAAACTCCAAACCCGAAGCCCCAAACTCTGAACCCTAAACCCGCAAAAAGAACCCTAAATCCCCGCCCCAATATTGTAGAAGCCTACTATAGATCCCTCAAAGTAACCCTAAACTCCAAACCTGAAGCCCCCTGGCCCGAACCTCAACCCTAAAACCCTAAAGCCCATAACCCTGAAGAACCTACCTTTTTAGGGTTCCTTATTATGATTTCCTTATATAAGTCCTTAAAGGCAGGTTCTTCAGGGTTAAGGTAACCCCTAAACCCTACCCTAAGGGTCCAGGTATCTCTTTAAGAGGGTCCGGAATGTCCTAGGGAGAGTCCTTGGGGTCTCTTGGGGGTCCCAGAAACCCTCAATTTTGAGGCTCCCCAATTTATTTGGACCCTTAGGGTAAACCCTATAGATACCTTTAAAGGCTCCCTTGTAGATCCCTTTAAAATGAAGCCACAGGTGATCCAACAGCAGTCTATTGTAAGGGCGATTATGACTGTTATGCCTTCCATTTAAGGGATCATAGCCTACTATTTCGTAGGGGTTGGGGCTATGAGAAAACCCCAAGCAGCCAAGCGACAGGCCAAAGAGCGGGATACGGTGCGCAGAGATTTGCAGAGGCTTTCCCTGTTCGATTGTGAGGGTTTTCGGTTTTGAAGGTATAATACTTTAGGGTTTAGGGTTTTAGGGTTTAGGGTTCTAGTATAGGGTTGAGGACTCAGGGTTGCAACTTCACGATTTAGGGGTTTTAGTTTCATGTTAAAGTCTGATTTTAGTTCTTGCGGTTCCTTGTGGGCTTGCAGTGCTTTATTGTTTGTGGAGGTGGCTCGTAGAATCCACACATGGGTAGTTGTCAAAATTATGGTCCCTTTTTGGGTACCCTGAATATTAGGTGCCGTACCATAGTAAGGACCCAAAAAGGGACCATAATTAGGACAACCACCCACATGTGTGTTTGTTCTGCTTATTGCATCGGAGATTGGGGGCTGAAAGTGTGTACGGCTCCAGGGTTTCAGGGTTGGAAAAAGCTACCCTAAGGCTCTAAGGACACACATTTTAAGGCTTTTGGGCCCAAAGACCATTTTGAGCCTTAGACTAAGAATGACTATGAAGTCGGAATCGGACATAGGAAAACACTTTTCGGAACAGGGCCAGATTGTGTCCAAAGCACCAAGCCGCACAGCAACAAGCAGAAGGCAAGTGACCCATTGGGGTGGTTGTGGGCTTTCCTCATTCCTCAGTATACATTCCTGCAGTTATTGGGAATGTGCTATGCGTAGAATCATGGTGACTGCAGGATATGTTATGTCTCGTATGCTTCCTGCTGCAGAGCGAACCTTCAGTCGTGACTTGGTATGTTCATCGTTGGCAAGTCTCTTGTTTCTTACGGCAATCTTCATATCAGAGTCAGTACCGGTGCCAGTACCGTTGTTGTTCTGATGACTGTTGAAGTGATTACAACGGTTCGTTTTACAGCTGCAGTGACATCAACACTGTCGGAAACCAGCAGCCTGCACGTGTTTGCACAGTTATCGGTGAATGCGAAGCTTTGCATAGGTAATATGAGTATGCAATAAGACTCTGCCCATACACAACACGCCTGTGCAGTCCGTACACAACTATGCTACAATCCTGCCCAAGAGCCGATCTTCGTCCTTTTACCTCGCAGCTGTTCTGTCGTAATTATGTCCTCGTTCGTGCTGGCAATAGGCGGCCCTAGGGCGTACATCATAATTACGATAAGATGTTAATTGCAACAACGCCTGCCATGGAAAGAAACCCACAAAGCCTCATCAGACCGAACACCCGTCTAAGCAAAGCACATCTCCGAATTCCACAGGTGGCTCTTCAAGACAAATGCCCCTGAGCGGCTGACTACCCGAATGCTGGACTCTCTGTACGGACCTCAGCACCAGCTCCAGCTTGCGTAGACAGAGTTGTCCGGGACTTGGCGGTCTTTCTCATGGGTAGTTTAGTTTTGTTGAGGGTGTGTCTGTCTGTGTGTGTGTGTGAGTGTGTGTGCGTGTCGGTGGAAGGGAGGGTACCTACATCACCCAGAGACTCCAATATCCCTTAATTAAGGAATATACCTTAAATCATATTAGGGATCCTATTACAATTCAAGGTATATTCCTTAATTAACCAATATTGGAGTCTCTGGGCATGTTGTTTCTGCGTGAACTGTGCACAAACTGCCCCATGGCAGCTGAATCCTATTTCAAACCCTAAACCTTGCAGCTCGGATTCTGAACCTTGAAGATAAAGCCCAAACGTCCCACATCCCAGACTGTAAACCTCTAAACCGTATTCCAACCCCAAGCCCTCGACCCCCACACGCTGAAGAAAGACAAGGAACGCTCCAAGGTGCCCCAAGCGTAGAGGCCATAAAGTTGGAATGTCGTTATCCTTGTGCCTTTGATTTAGGGGTTTTGAGGTCTAGGAGGGGTTTAGGGCTTGTAAGGTTTAGAGTTCAGTGTAGGGGATTTCAGCACTACAAACTCAACGAGGAACGACGTGCTTCAGTCGAAGGACTCGCCATTGGACGTGAAACAGCCGCCTGGACATATTCTGCGGGATTGTTGGGTTTGGGTTCAGTGTGTCGATAGTAACCTAGGGGCCTAGGGGTTTTAGGGCTTAGGGTTGTGCTCGTCGACTTTGGGGTACAGGGTTCAGGCTTTAGGTAAGCGGGCTCTGAGGGCTCAGTTTTGTGATTCATGGAGTTCGGCGTATAGGGCTCAAGCTGCCGAACTCGACCCGATAGTGGGGCATGAAAATAATGAGCATGAACCGGAAGCCCAACCCCCTGCCCGTTTTGATTGCCGAGCAAGGTGTGAAATTCGTGAAAATCCTCAAGCATTATAGCCGAAACCTGAAAGAGCAAAAACGAAGCCGTAAACCCTAGTAGCTGAGTAGGTAACCTTTAACCTTTTGGGGCCTATATAATCCTACCATAAGTGAGGAGGTTACCCTTTTTTGTTCTAGGGTACTCAGCCCTTAAGAAACACCAAAACCAGAAAGTCTAAGCAAGAGCCATGGGCTTGCTTTCTGGAGGCCCATCGCGCTGAAGTTCCTTCCATCCACTCTGCTGGAGGAGTTGCACATCGTGCCTTGGCAGCCTGCTACGGCTTGACTTGCTTATTTCAGCTATGATACAGTATGCCCTACTTGTAGTATAATATACCCCCAAAACCCTATTGTAGTATAATAGACCTCACCTAAAGCAAAGAACCCTGTTAGGGTCTAGGGTTTAGGGCAATGAGCCCGAGCTTGTGAGTGACAGGTGAAAATCCGCGACAAGCTCTCCATCCATGGTCTCTTCAAGATGCTGATGAACGACCTCTGGCCACGAATTGGGGTTGAGGGTTTAGGGGGCGCATGCCTTACCCATTTTTTCCAGATACCTAGTTTGATGGTTAGTTAGGATCTATTGTATAGAAAAGTAGATAGCCCCCCAAAGGGGTAGGTTATGAGGTTACCGGTAAACCCCAAGACCACAAAACTAAAGCCTCAACAGCTTACGTAAAGGATCATGAGACTTAGTAGCTTGGGCTAGTATTAAGGTAACCATACCCGTAATTATTTATATCCCCAACTAAGGTACTTTTATCCGGACTTACTAAGTCTCAAGATCCTCCAAGCAGGGTTTCGTGTTGAGGGTTCCAGGATGCTGATGAACGAGGAGTTTTCCCATACCTTAGTAGCTGAGTGGATACACTTTACACTTTGGGGGATAATAGTACCCACTATAAAACTAAAAGTGTACACTTTTGGGGACTTATGAACTTAGCAACTAGGGAGTTCATTGAAGTGTTCCTACACGGATTCAAGGTGCTGATGAAGGATACCTTTGCATGAACTTACAGCGTGCGGTTTAGGATTCAGGCTCGGGTTGAGAAAGTACCTAGAGGGTCATACCCTACCCCTTTTTTAGGTTACCTAGCTTTATGGTTTCTTCTATATAGAAAAGTAGGTACCTTAAAACAGAGGGGAGGGTATGATCCTATAGGTAGAGTGTAGGGTTTAGGGGGTCCCTTACTAAACTCCCCCTCAACGCCCGCATCCATGGACCGAATTCTGAAAGCCGCAAAGCTCTCAAACCCTACAGAACCTGGCAAACAGTCAATGTTTCAGCTTGAATCGAAAACCCTGAGCCCAGTGAACTCCACAAACATAGGACATGGTCTGAGCATTAGGTGCTGGGCTTCCTTTGGCCGGGATTCCGGTGAAGGGCTCCGAAGAGGGTTCCTATCAGCGTTCCTAGGATTTCGGTGTTCCAACTTTCTGGAAATTTGCTCTCATATCCCTCTTGGTTTCCGAAACTTCATTTGTAGCAGATGCTCCCCCGTGAGCTTGAGCTACAAAAAGCCACAACAGAGGTTCGATAACCCAACAGCCACATAGCACACCTTCCTAAGATCACTAAGTAGTACTCCAAACCCAACCACCTAATCATGGGGTTCTTGGTCCTTCATTATGACCCGACCTTGACTCCCCAACCGTAACCCTGCATTGACAACAACCCCCACGCCCTTAAGCCCTTAACTAGACTCGCCGACAATAAAAAAGGACCGCATCGGCATCGCGGGCCCCTTGGCTACGGCTTTTCGGACCGTGAACTTCGTCCAGGGTGAGGACGTCTTCGCCCACGGAAAGAAAGCTGAAGGCCTGGGATTCATGCCCAAATGGTCCAAAGAGTTTCAAGTTTGTGGTTTGCTAGGGGCTTACCCTAGGGGTCCAAGGGCTCATTTAGTGTATACTTCTTCCATAAACTAGTTCCTTTATAGATACTTTGGGGCCGAAGAAACATACTTGGGTACAGGGACCCTTAGGGAAAGAGTTTTAGGGGTTGCTAAGGGCTTACTGAAGGTTCTTGATGTTTATTAGGGTGCTCCTAGGATCCGATGACGAGAAAAGACACGAAGACCTACTCATAATATGATCATCTAATGATAATGAATCCGTTAGATAAGAATATTGTTGTTGAGTTTCATACAGACAGGGATTGCAAAATACGATACATGCAATGTAGATCATGAAAGCAAATAAAACACACAGGTGAGTTTGTAGGTACGGATTTTTAAGAAAGTGTGCAATAACACATGTCGAGCTTGCCTGGACATGAGTAAGAAATCTAGGCTAAAAGGGAAGGAATGGAATGATTTCAGCAAAAAATGCAGTCGAAGAAATAACAACTTAATATCTTGTAGCGGGGATGGGCGAAAGAAAATATTGCAGTAAATGTCAAGGACATCCCAAGGTTGACAAGATCGAAGAAGGATATAAGACATGTAGTGCTTGCAGAGCACAGGAAAAAGATACCAAGCGAGAAACAAAGAACACATGCGGTAATAGAAAAGACATATGCAGAAACTAACAATCAGAGAACAAGGACGCACATGTCCTATCTCTAAATTTGACATCAAGAAATACCAGAAGTCACAACATCAATAGTCACCCACCAGGGTAACTTGCAACAGCTAGAAGATACTACACCAGAATAAAGCATAACAACAGAGTCAACCACACGAAATACGTTTGCCTGGTTGTAGGCAATAATGCACCATTACTATTAGTTCAATAATGAAACTAGATCATTATTGAATGCCCCACCCCTGCTACCCTACTATGACCACAGGATAAACCCTAGTTTAGGGTTTAGGGTTTAGGGTGATGTGTTTTGGGATCTAGTGGATACTAGTTGGGCCGTGGTGGTGTAATTGCCCAAGCTGGGGGAGGCTCTCCCGAACTCTTCGTGCGTTGTGGATAGCGGAGATTTGGAGGCTGCATGATTAACACACCTTTTTCAAGGGCCTTAACATTAGGATCCCTATTTTAGTCAGAATCTGAGGGTATACATAATTACATAACCACGATAGTAAACCCGAGTACTTAACTGTTGCATACTTCGGACCCTTTGGGTTATGCAAGGGCTTACATGAAGCCATAAACCAGATGTATTGAAGTGTTTCTCTCGCTCAGCAGGCCTCATTATCATCCAGAGTGGCGAGTTTCTTCTTCACATGCGCCTGTGCCGAAGTTATCCAGAGGCTGTATCCTAAACAACCATCTCCAAACGGTAGTTGCCCCACTGTTCTGGCTTGGGGCAATCCTGACCCCTAAACTCTAAGCCCTATAAACCCCAAAACTTACCTTTGGTTAGTAGGGCATGGAGGAATGGGGCACAATTATATCTACTATTACTACCATTCTTCCATTCCCTACTAACCAAAGGTAGGTAAAACCTTACACCTGAACGCCTAAACTGAACGCCTAAACCCTAAACCCTGAACCTAAAACCCTAAACCTTAAAAAAAAACTCAACCCCAGAAGCTCCGTAGCCTGAGCCCTGAACCATGAGCCCAAGACTTTATCTGTCCTTATGGGCCTTTATTGGGGTTCCTTTAAAGGGGTCTATAAGGGTTACTATAAGGGATCTATAAGGGTACTATAGTAATGTAGGAACCTGATTAAGAAGCCCTGGCCCTATAACCCCCACATAGTTGGATTCATTTCAGGAACCCTTAAAGACCCAGGGTTTCTGAATCAGGTTCCTACATTATTATAGTACCCTGATAGATCCCTTATAGTAACCCTTATAGACCCCTTTAAAGGAACCCCAATAAAGGCCCAAGGTTTCTTAATCAGGTTCCTACATTATTTGATAGTCTTTGGCTTGGGGTTACTGCATCACCAGGGCTCCATGAGTCATCCAAGAACTTAGATACTTGGCATACTAGGGCTAGGGTTTAGGGTTTAGGGTTCAGGGTGCACCTAGGGCTAGGGTATCTGCCATCCCGAATCCCGACAGAAACTGAAGCCATGATCTACCCAAACACAAATCGGAAGTGCAAGCCCTAATCTGGGGAGCCCCAAACTCGCAGGTTGTTTTGCTAGCGTATTTCGTTGCAGTGTTCTCCATCCTATAAAGCTTTAGGACCAAATCCCGATACAAACTCAAAACCAGTAACCCCAAGCCTGAATTCGGGCTAGTATGAAAGCCTTGAACCTTTGAGCTCTGAGATCCTGGGCCGAACTGTTGAAGCCTTGACCCTCAAAGCTGCTCCGAAAATATGAAGGTCTTACTGACTTAGACTAAGTTTTAGTGGTGGGTTCCGTGGCGAATCATGTAATATGGAAGCCTAAATAATTGCCTATACTATTTTGGGGGTTCCTTATTATAGTTATGGTATCATAGGCTCCAAAACCTTATTCTAGCTTTTACAGCCCCTACATTACGCCCCTAGATAAACAGGGCATTTGGGCTTCCTGAGAGCTCCTTTTGGAGACGTCCTTAGAAGATCAACTGAAGCACAGCTCTGTGAGACCTTAATGTAGACTATGCGTGTGCCCCACGAAACCTACCTTTGCAAGGAACTATATATGAAAATCATAGCAAGGAATCCTACCAAGGTACATCTTTGCGGCGACAGCTAGGGGCACATGTTGTTTATTCTCATAAGAACTCTCGATCGAACCAACAAGCCTAAGTCAGCAGGGTCTACAGTCTAAGGTAGCGGGCCTAAACCTGTTTGGGGGGTTCACCCACAGGGTAACTCTTCAGTCAAGGTCCTACAACCTGAGCTCTCAACCTTGCCGTATAGACATATATATATATATATAGACAGAGAGAGAGAGAGCGATAGGTAGGTAGATAGATAGATAGACAGAGAGATAGAGAGATAGGTAGGTATGCGTGTAGGTAGGCAGATAGGTAGCTAGAGAGGGAGACCAGCGGATACGTAGCCACGTAGAAGTGTTTGTACATACAGATAGAAAGACATATAGACAGACAGACAGATATACACATACACACATATATGTATGTATATACTAGTTCATACTTTTCAAGAATACCTAACATAAACATGCATAGATACATACATACATACATACATGCATACATACATACGTACATACATACATACATATAGAGAGAGATGCAAAAGCAGGTACAACTACAGAGATAGATACTTTTGACAAATATAGATATACATATCGGTGTACATAATATATACATATGTATAGATATATATGAGATAGATTTGTTTTGCCGAGATATCGATGTAGATGTATTTTTAGATGGACTCGTATATCATGTATATATACATACACATATATATATATACATATGTATATACAGCTATACATTCATGCACACATACATACACACAATGCGTTTCATTCGTAGACGTATATGTTATTTCACATGTCCAGCTGCCCCATCGAGTCTCGACTCTCGAGGACTTGGGCGTACTGTAGGGGCCTTCATAGTTACCTAGACTATTTTGGGGGTTCCTTACAGTATTATAATTATAGTATTTTGGGGTTCCTTCATAGTATTTTGGTGGTTCCTGATTATAATTATAGTATTTTGGGGGTTCCTTATTATGACTATAGTATTATGGGCCCCAACAACCCTATTCTAATTAATAAGGCCCCCCACCATGCACGCCTCTCTCGGACGATTCTCTGCCAAAGGCAAAGTCAGTCCCTTAAGGAGTCCCTTAAGGCAGTGCAGACAATTTCCTTAAGGGTCCATGCGCCTCCATCCTGAAAGGAGGTCTGATATACTCATAGGCTCTATAATAGTTCCTTTTGGGGGCTCACATTAAGAATCCCATAAGGTAATCCCCAAAATGAACTACCATGGAGCCCATGGGTAAGCAGTTCCTCCGTCTGACGATATGTAAAGCGCTCCCCGTGTACTATCCGAGCAGCCAAGGCCTCGTGCCGACGGATCGATGGCAAATCGTGGATCACGTCGAGCTGGGTGGGATGCAGGCTCCGCTAGATAGGGTTGAATCTACGGGCTTTCCCAGAGGGTCCATATATGTACTACTATTATGGAGTTCGGTCCTCAAAACCATTATTAGACTGGTCCCAAGTCCATAATGGTAGTGTAAATGGACCCGCTTGGATTGAAAGCATCACTTCTAGCAGACCAAGGGCCAAGAGAATCATACAGTACTGGGATCTTTGCATACTGGGTTTAGGGTTCAGGGTTTAGGGTTTAGGGATTGGCGCTTCTCCATCTTGGGGTTCGCGATCTCAGCAGGGTTGCGCAGTCCAGGACTTCAGGGGTGTAAACTTTGAGAACCATTTAGACTGGTAGGCGCTGCAGAATGTTTCAGGTCTTGACAGTTCAAGATTTAGTTCGGGATGTATGCTTTGGGGCATGGGGCCCTAAACCCTAAACCGGGCTTTAAGCTTAATTGGCTCAGGGTCTAAACCTTCGGGGCTTGAAAGCTGGATTTGGGACTTTGTGGGCTTTATCACTCAGGGCTGCTTCATGGAAAGGTTTAGAAATCCGGGCCATACCTCCAGTGTCTTGAGTAGTTATGAGATGTTATGAGAGTAATGATATATTCTGTCTTTGGCGAAACCTAAAGCCGAAATCTCTCGAAAAAGGCGTCAGCAAAGTGTCGATTGTACCCGAGATGTGGTTGTGCGGCAGGTTGGTCTGTGTGAAGCATGCTGCAAAGAGAGATTCCAACGCCGGCTGGTGGTTCGCTCCCAGGCAGAACCGCTTCGTCGCGAAGTCTGCAAGCGTGTGCTCAACGAGTGCGGCGCAGCGGCTACAACACGATGTCCAGAACAGCCTGCTTAACCCTAAACCCTGAACCCTATCCCTGCCTGCCTGGCTCGTAGTGACAGAAGCCAAATCTCGGGTCTAGTGCACCGGCTATGTGATGGAGCAGCAAGCACACTGCGACACTGTGGGCTGTGCCCTGCATGTGACTGGCCCCGCTGTGCGAACCCCTCAAAACTTGAAAAGGTACCCTAAGGCCCTAAGCCTCACTACTATAGTGAACCCCAGAAAGTTGAAACATGGATTTAGGATGATTAGTGCTAGGGTTCCCTCTACTTTACCTTAAGGGCATGAGGATAGGATGTTCCAACTTTTTGGCCTCTACTATCATAAACTCTGCCTCTGGCGAAAGCAGGATTTTGTCCAAGACTACCCCAAGAAGGTAGCTCGAGTTAGGGCTTCAAGCCCTTAACCCAAGCCCCAAAAGGGTGCAGGGTTTGCTTTAGGGGTTGAGGGTTAAGGGTTTAGGATTTCGGGAGAAACGGAGTCTTCAAGGAGTTTAGGGCCCGAAACCTTCCAAACCCAAGTTTGGTGCAGGTAGCAAAATGGCACAGGCACCCTGGCTTTCTTTGCCGTTTTTGTTCGGTAGATAGGCGGCGAAGCGCGTGAAGGATGTTTTGTATTTTCTTTGTTGTGGTTTGTTTATTTTGTTTTTTTTTTTTTTTTTTTCAGGTTTCGCGGCTGCAAGGGTTTAGTTCTTACTTCTTTGGGAAGGGAGTTTATAAAGACGTCGGATTAGTTCCTGCAAGCCTCAGGCGCAAGCGGTTTAAGGTGTTAAGTGTGTGGCTTGAGGGTATACCATCGATTTTTTGTGAGACTAATGTAAGGGCCTTAATCATTACATATCATTACCAATACTATTTTAGTGGTTCCTCACTATAAGTATAATATACACCAAAACTCTATTCTAATTATTACCTGGGGATCCAAAAACCTACTGTTTGGGGGGTTATACCCTATAATTAAGGGGTCATAACCTACTGTTTTGTTGGGTTTGGGGATACAGGTAACTCCTATAGCAGGGATTTCGGATTCAGAGTTCAGGCTTCTAGAGGCGCTTTCCGGGTTTGTCGTCCCGACACCCTAGCCGGTATCCACAGTTTACTGTTGGGGCCGCAATCGTTACATGTACTATTTTTTGGGGGTTCCTTATGACAAGTGTAGTATAATGGGCCTTGGTTGTTTGTTTCTGTATATCAAGAGCTTTTGGGTTGAGTGGGGAACGTCCCTGGCCCCAACCCCCTCCCACCAAGACCCTGGGCCGTCGAGGGGTTTGGGTTCCAGGGTTCAGGATTTAAGGGTGTTTGGCTAGGTTCCTGAGTAGTGCCCTTTTGCCCTTTTTGCGTTAGGGTCCCCTTATTAAAAATTAAAACTGAGCATTAGGGAAAAGGGTACCCTTATTATAAAGGGTCTACTCAGGAACCTAGTTGGCGTAGAGTTTAGGGTTGGGTCCCTCGTAATGGCTTGTCGATCCATACCTCATTGGAGCCCCACTTTGCTCCTCCCCCGGCCACTGGCACCACCCCCAATCAAAATCCTTAGTAGCTGAGTGGATACACTTTACAATTTTTGGGATAATAGTACCCCCTATAAAACTAAAAGTGTACATTTTGGGGGGGGGGCTTATGAACTCAGCAACTAGGAATCGAAAGCACGTATTTAGACCTTAAGCCTCTAGATTAAAACTCCGAAACAAGCCTAACCCGAAGCCCTAATTTCTGTACAGAACTAAAGTCGAGGCCTACAGGCTTAAACACGACTTGCCCCCCCCATCATTCCAAGGATACCTACACCCTAAACTCTACCCTCCTACTGTACACCGTCTTATTCCAAGGATACGTGGCTTGCAGAGCTCTGCCTTTACTCGCAGATGACCCATGCATCGTACCTCACGGCTCAGACACCTGGCGCTTGCACCCGCAGTTTTAGGCTTCAGGGTTACGGCATATACGACCTAGCCCTGGGCATCAAAATAGCCCAAAAGCCTTATATAGTATGGTCTTTGGGCCCAAAAGCCTTAATATATGAGTCCTTAGATTCCTAGGGTGGAGGTTGGGATGATAGGTTTGATGTTACCGGTCAACGGGTTTTTAAGATGCTTAAAGTCAGCTTTGTCATCAGAGACATAAACCCTGAACCCCTGAATCCCTAATTAAACCCCTAAGCCCCTGAACCATAAACCCTTAACTTAACCCCTAAACCCTAAACCCCGAAACCATAAAAACTCTAAAACCGCTTGCTTCATACTGACGCACGGGTTTAGCTTGAAGAGGCAGGGCCGCTCCAACTAGAAAGGTTGGGGTTTAGAGTTTAGGGTTTAGGGCTTTGGGTTTAGAGTTTAGGGTTTAGAGTTTAGGGTTTAGGGCAGCTGATATCTGCACCCTAATCATAGACCGCCCCCCAAACCCTAAACTCGGAACCTGAAACCTGCTTCAGGACCCTTACAGAAGCCCTAAACCCTAAACCCTTTGGAAAGGACTTCTGGCTGTACCTGCAGTTTGAAAAGGGCCCAAAAAAAACTTTGGAGCCTGCAGTCTCCATTGTAGTTCCTTTTGGGGGGTTTACCTTCTAGGATCCTAAATGTAAACTTGGGAAACCAAAAAAGGCACTACAAGGGAAACTATCGGCAGGCCCAGAATCCCTGCAAGCTCGAAAACTCTACCCCTACACCGCGACACCCTAAACCCTGGGCGTGAAGCGACGGTGTGGAGGGATCACTGCTGTGCTACACTCCCTCTCGCATTGCTCTTCCAGCAGCACGAGGCAGAAGCTTTGTCTACACAGGCCCCTGCTGCTGTGGCCGCGCAGACTCGGGTCGGACAAGATGAGGCCTTATTATGCAGTTTTATTGCAGAGATGCGCTAGGCGCAGTTGTCCGGCCATGGCAGGTTTTGCAGTGTGGTGGAGGGCGTTGGTGATTTGTTGCCCTGAGGTTCTGTTGTCAACACAGCGAAGCTGCTTCAACCTCTTCCTAAACCCTAAACTACATCGCCTGCTCGGGAACCCACGCGATTTTTCCCTGGAGCACTTCCCATCAAAAGATCCGGACCTTTTCGATCCCTAAAACAAGGGTCCGAATAGTTGATATCATTACTATTGTCGTCATGGTATCACTAGTATTTCATGATTTGTAGTATTTTATTATCATGGTTTTCGGCGCGGCTATTACTATTCCGTAGAACTCTTTTTTAGCAATTCTAGTATAGAATATCCTCACAACCCTTTTCTACCAAGCCCTACTATAGATCCTTGTTTGAACCCTAAGCCTAGGTTCCTAAGTAGTGCCCTTTTGCCCTTTTTGTTTTAGGTCCCCTTATTAAAACTGACTATTAAGGAAAAGGGTAGCCTTATTAAGCCTTATTATAAAGGGTCTACTCCTAAAGCAACCTAAACCCTAAACCCTGTTTATTCAGTTAGCTGAGCCCCGAAACCCGGGCCTTCGTCCCCTGTTTTCGAACCAACTCGGAATCCGAAAGCGTCCTTCAGGAACAGAAGGGCGCTTGTAATTATATACCCTCATACTATGAAACCCGGTACGGTAGTGGAACGTTGTGGAAGACCTTTAGAACCTTTAAGGCCGAACGTCCGACCCAAACCTGA
This sequence comes from Symbiodinium sp. clade A Y106, assembly GCA_003297005.1. Lineage (NCBI taxonomy): Eukaryota > Dinophyceae > Suessiales > Symbiodiniaceae > Symbiodinium > Symbiodinium sp. clade A. The sequence goes on from BGNK01002711.1 coordinate 41,968, forward strand.
AATCATTAAAGCACCCTAGACTCAGACGCCCTAACCCGAGACTCTGAACCTACACTCTACATTATTCAGGAACTACTCCAAGATCCTTTTCGCGCCGGTGCCGGAATTTGTCAATGCGGTCCAGGGTTCTCCTGCTGCCGTGGCCACTTGGCAACGTCCCATTGTTAGTTGGGGAAAAGGTGTTAGGCTGGGGTCAAGAAAGCATCCTAAACCAGCCCCAAATCTTTTTATTCCTTCATAAACCCGAAGCCCCTTGATACACTAACCCAAACCCTAAGCCCTAAACCCTAAACCCCTAAACCCTAAACCCTACTGGCTAAGAAGAATAAAAGGAACCCCCAAATCCTTATAGACATTTTAACGGGGCTCCAAACCTCGTACTCGAGGCCAGGATTTGCTGCTGAGTTTTGGTAGGGTTCAGGGTTTGGGGCTTAACTTAGGGCACAGGGCTTTAGGGTTTTAGGGTTTAGGGTTCAGGGTTTGGGGCTTATAGGGTGTAGGGTTTAGGGTTGGTTTAGGGTTTGGAGTGTAGGATCTGGGGTTTTGGGTGTAGGGTTTACGGTTTAGGGAGGGTGGGCTGAGTAATGCCCAACCTGGAATTTTACTCCTTTGTTCGGTCATCTGTTTCATGTTTAGAATCCTACTGAATCCTACTTTACGAAAGCAATGCAAGAACAACGGTGCTACAGTGTCTGTGTAGTAGTTGCTCTTTTTCGCCGCCCCCCTTGTGAATGTACTGAATTACATATTATATAATCATATTGTGGCTACAAGTCGAGCTCCGACAGATGCTTTGCTTAATCAGTAATCGTATCCTTGTATGCCCGCTTCGGACTTGTTTCTATACACCTAAAACCCTAGTTCACTGCAGGCCTAAGCGCATATAACCTTCAACCCCAAACCCTCTATGTATGTATTATTTATAGCCTCTAGACCCGAAGGTAGTACTTGCGGGGAAAAGATTATTAGAGCATCAACTTCCTAATAAACCCTAAACCCTAAACCCCTAAACCCTAAACCCCTAAACCCTAAACCCCTAATTAAACCCTAAACCCCTGGCCTCCACATCCTTCAGTGGAGCTCGGGGCGTGAAGCCTCGAAGGTGGCTGGCAGGTTCCATAGCAGCCCAATCCCTCAGGGGCCATGTGCCCAAAGAGGGTTCCTTTAAGGGCTGCCTTTGAGGGTATCATAAGGGTTCCTCTTAAGGATTCCTTTAGGTGTCCTAGAAGGGTATCATAAGGGTTTCTTTAAGGGTTCTATGAGATATCATAAGGGTTCCTTTTACGCTTCTACAAGGGCTTTAGGGTTTAGGGTTTAAGGGTCCATGTACCCAAATGGTACATTTCCAAAAGCCCTAAACCTCAACAGCCTAAGGACCTAAGCCCTAGAACCTTAGAGGGCAACAGTCCTAAACCCTACATCCGAGATCCCCAACCTCGGAACCTTAAAGGACTGAAGTGGCTGGAGCGGGGGGGCCAACTCATCCCAGAACTTTCAATGCCCAAAGTGTCTTCGACAAGTTTCAATTCGACCCTAAACCATAGACTTGACCCTAAACCCTAGACCCTTGAGCCCTAACGCCTTAAACCCTTAAGCCCTTCATCCCTAAATCCTCAAGCCCTTCATCCCTAAATCCTTAAACCTTAAACCCCAAACCGCTTTTCAGGTCGCCGTGCACGAGTACGCGACACGACTCCTGAACCTCTACGCTCTTCGGTTCGAACACTTGGGGGGGGGAGGTGTTGTAGGGCTTTGTTGGGGTTCCTTGGGATGGTATAGTATACTTGAAGGGGCAGGGGACTTAGTAAGCAGGTTATAAGTAGAGTTATAAGTCCCCTAAATGGAGATTCAAGTAGGGTTCCTTTAAGTATCATACAGCTTTAGGTTTTTGTATGATGCCCGTATAGGATTGTGTAGGGATCTGTAGGTTTTGTAGGATTGTTGAAATGTTTGCAGGTTTCACAGGGCTTGAGGGTTTCATAGGGCTGGATACGGCTTCAGGATGTTTATAGGGGTCTGATAAATTTCGCAGGGTTTTAAGGGTTTGCAGACTTGCAAGGTATTGGAGCGAGTTTCTTTGCCTCAGGGTCACATTCTCCGGGTTGAGGGCAGGGGGGTATAGATCGAGGGTTCTGGGTTTAGGCCTTTAATAGAGCCCTTATGGTCCTTATTAGTGGGTATTTGAGGTATATTAGAGGGTATTTTGGGAAACTCCCATCTGAACCCTTATAGAACCCTTAAAAGGAACCCTTATAGTACCCTGTTAGTAAGCCTTTACAGGAACCCGTAGAGTCCCCTGTTTTTGGAAACTTCTACTTGAAGGGGCAGGGGACTTAGTAAGTTGGTTACAAGTAGGGTTATAATTAGGGTAACTCCATTTAGGGCACTTATAACTCTACTTATAACCTACTTACTAAGTCCCCTGNAAGTAGGGTTATAATTAGGGTAACTCCATTTAGGGCACTTATAACTCTACTTATAACCTACTTACTAAGTCCCCTGCCCCTCCAAGTAGACCCTAAACCCTAAACCCTATAGATCCCTCTAAGGAACGCCTATAGATCCCTCTAAGGAACCCTATAGATCCCTTTAAGGTGCCCATTAGGATCCCTTACTAAGTCCCCTGCCCCTTCAAGTAAACAATCCAAAGACCAAGCCCCGGAGTCGAAGAAGCCGTCTGACACTCTTCGGGTTTCCCCGCAAGGGCCCCTTTAAAGGATCCAATAACTTATTGGCTGTAAACTCAACTTTTCAACTGTTGGGGTTCTTATAAGGTAGTCGATTCTGAAAGTTTCAACTTTCATTTCCTCCCCAAAGGAGGGTTTTAGGGTTTAGGGTCAGGGTCCAATAAAGGGGATCTATAGGGTTCCTTTAAGGGGTTTAGGGTTTGGGGACTCTGGGTCTTCCCCCCAGGGGTCCAAAGGATCCAGTAATTGGGCATTTGGGTTTAGGATAGTAGTTATGTACCCAGAGCCTCCAAAACCCCTTAATTAAGGAATATACCTCAAATCATATTAGGGATCCTATCAGAATTTCAGGTACATTCCTTAATTAATGGTGTTTTGGAGGCTCTGGGTAGGTTACAGTTTTGGAGAGTATATGATAATTAGGTACTTGGAATGTTAAGCTTCGGGCTCGGTCCCCAAGAGGTCCATACACACTACTGTAGAGGGGTTGTGCTGCTTCTTGAGTTCTTGTCTGCTAAGATGGCTCTGCCATGTTGTCAAAAAATGGAATTACTGTAGGGCCCTAAATAATTACCAATACTATTTTAGGGGTTCCTTATTGTAATTATAGTATAGCATACACCCCAAAACCCTATTCGAATTATGGAGGCCCATTTATTTGGTCCCCCAAAACCATCCGCATTATGAGGTTTGGAACCTATTTCCATAATAGCAGTGTATATGGACCCTCTGGGGTCTTAACACCCAGGTCCAAAAACCGCCCAAAACCATCCCCCCTCAGCGACCAAACCCTGGGCCCAGTCTAAGTATCCGTTTACCCTTTCGTTGTTGGGTTTCCCTGTTTCCTGCATACCCGCAAAAAAAGGAACCAGCGAACCCTAAACCCTACCAAAGCCCTCAAAGCCTATAAACTCTGGACCTGAACCCCCCCAGACCCTAAACCCCAGCTAAGCCCTACAGCCCGAAGTTCGAAAAACCTGAACCCTGTACTTATTCATGTGATATGTGGGAACCCTTAAGAAGCAGGCAAAGCAGAAGGAGACGATGGGTTGGGAGATCATGTCGGAAGACGTGACAGCCTCTCGGCCCGAAATAAAGAAGCAACTTGGGATAAAGTGCAGAGGCCCTATAAGAATTAGGGTCTAGGGTTTAAGGTTGAAATAAGAAGCAACTTGGGATACAAGTGCAGGCCCCGAATAATTGAGGTTTAGCGTTTAGGGTTTAGGGCTAAAGATGGCTTAAGGTTTGGGCGTAGAAGCATAGTTTCAGGGCTTAGGACTGATGAGGTGGAGGGTTCAGGGTTTAGGGCTTTAGGGGTTTAGGGCTTAGGGTTTAGGGTTTAGGGGTTTAGGGTTTTAGGGGTTTAGGGTTTAGGGGTTTAGGGTTTAAAGTTTCACATTTACAATTCTTGTGTGGTTGTAGTTGCAGGGTTCAGGGAGTGGAAACTGCAGCAACAGCACGAGCAGCAGAAGCACAGCAATGTTAACAACGAGAGCAGTAAGATAAGCAGTAACAACATGAGAGAAGCTAAAGTAGCGGAACCATCCTACACAGCCGCGGGTCAACTTAAGCACTCATGAAAGGGAAAACATCCGCTAGCAAAGTCCACGCATTCCAACTGTAGAAAGCTATCACTTCGGAGGAGCTTGAACTTGAAACCCCTAAACCCTACGCCCCAACATCCTAAATGCTCAAGAAACCTGCAATACCCACCCTACACACCCAAAACCCTGAAACCTGCACCCCACACCCCCAGATCCCTACAAAACCCTAGACACGCCTTCTACACACCCTTACCAAGCCCCTATACAATCTCTACACGAGCCCTGACCTCACCGAATTAAATTTATATGGGAGTTTCCGAAATTGAGGGTACCTTATTTTGGGTCCTTATAATAAGGATCCTATTATTTAGGGTACTATATTTGGGTCCCCTATTTTCGGAAACTCCCATATAGACCCCAAGCCCTGAACCAAAAAGCTGAGCCCTCGAAGGAAGCCTTGGGGTTTACCTAAACCCACCAAAAGTAAGTACTAAAGGGGCCGAAATAACTACCAATTCGGGGGCCCTCTATTGTGAATATAGTAAAATGGGCCCCAAAACCCTATTGGTAATTATTTAGGCCTCTATATTAAGCTTCAGGGAGCCCCCCAAACCCTCATAGAGCCCTAAAAAAACTCTTGGTTACGAGGTTTTTGCAACCATCCGAGGAGGTTGCCGTTAAACCCAAGCCATCCCAAGCCCATGAGGAGCCCTCATAGGAACCCTTTGTTGAGACCTCTTCGCTAGGAACCCCTAGACCCTTAAATTAAAGATCCCTCAAGCCTAATCTCCCAAAACCCTGAACCCTCAAAGACTTAAACCCCCCTGAACCCTGAACCCAAAGCCCTGAACCCTAAACCCTATAAAGCCTAAAACTCTAAACCCCTAAACCATCCTAAACCCTCAAACCCTTAAACCCTAAAAGCCAAAGCCCTAAACCCTATAAGCCCTAAACCCTATAAGCCCTAAACCCTCAAAGCCCCAACCGTCCGAGGAGGTGGCAGTTCAGCCCCTGATAGGGATCTCCCAGAGACTCCAACATTGTTTAATTACGGAATATACCTTAAATTATAGTAGGATCCCTAATATGATTTAAGGTATATTCCTTAATCAAGGGATATTGGAGTCTCTGAGCTATAGTAGATAATATTGCTTCCTTATTATGGCTCCCTTAAACGAGCTTTCATAGATCCCTTTAAAGGAACTCAAACCCAGTAACCTTCCGAGGAGGTGGCAGTTCAGCACACCCAGCTCTCCGATCTCCTCGAGCCTGGCACGGGGCGAATGAATCAGTTCAAGAGCACCGAGGCGTCTAAGGGTTCAGGCTTTTGCGGGTTTAGGGTTTGGAGGGTTTAGGGTTTAGGATGGTTTAGGTCAGTTCAAGAGCACCGAGGCGTCTAAGGGTTCAGACTTTTTGGGGATGAGGGTTTACGGTGCAGGATGGTTTAGGGCTTTAGGGGAGCCATTTTGGGCTTCAACAGCACCGAGGCGTCTAAGGGTTCGGGCTTTTTGGAGCTGAGGTTTCAGGGTTTAGGGTTCAGGATTCATTGTCAAGGTTTAGGGTTTATAAGGGTTTAGGGTTTAGGGCTTAGGAAGGAATGTTCAGGCTTTTTGGGGCCAAGGGTTCAGGGGTGTTTAGGGGTACATCGGACTGCGGGTGTGTTCGGTTATCAAGGGGGGTGGAGGGGCGTGCAGGGCTCGAGGTGGGTGAGATATAACAGGGCTCGGTTTCAGTTTTGTTTGGCAAGGCTTCGCCTTCGGGTGCCAGGGTTTCGGTGTGTATTGGTTTCTTTGTTGCCTCCGAAATTAATCATTATCCACATCGTAAGCTCTATCGGGGGTATATGAAGTTGATAGGAACTGATATAAGGCCTGGGTGGAGACTAAACGCTCAACCCTGCATGCGAACCCCAACAAGGACCCTTCAAAGCCCTCAAGTAGTATACCTAATAACTAGCCCTAAAGAACACGCATTCAAATTAAGGAACTGCATTAAATTGAGGCAGCAAGCCTAGGCGGCTAGGGGGTGTTGTTCTTTGTCGTGTCTTGGTGTTGAGGGTGGTTTGGGTTGCAGTCAGATGTTTTGCTTGGTCCGCATTTCTACCCTAAGGGTCCAAGTACCTAATTATCATATACTCTTCAAAATAGTAACTTACATAGCTACTATCCTAAACCCAAATACCTAATTATTGGATCCTTTGGACCCTTGGGGCTATAGGGGCCTCAACAGCTGGACTGGGTTGATTGGGATCTTGGTGGTTCTAACTACTGTAGACTAGTGTTGCCGCGTACATTCGGAAGAGATTCCGTCGGAATCGCTTTGCCTGGCATGTCCATATAAGTGACCCTCAACCACCCTAAACCCTAAGCCCCAAACGCCGCCCAGGCCCCTGACACCCTGAAGCCCTAAAGCCCTAAAACCCGGAGCCTGAACCCGTTGAAGCCTAACTTTCGAAGCACCCGAAGGGTTTAGGGCTTAGGGTTTAGGATCTCCCTCTGCCAGGAGCTAGACTTTTCTGGCGCTGTGGCTACTTTGGTTCGCAAGGCACGGCAAGGGCCCTGCTAAGTGGTATTTAAGGGCTCAATCGGTTTAGTAAGTGGGGCTATATTTGGGGGGATAAGTGACAAGTGTCATCCGAAATAGAGCTTACTTATAGCCTTACTTATAGCCTTACTTACTAAACTTCAGGAGCCTTTCAGTACTTCGGGAGACCCTAAGCCCCAAACCCGATGTGATCCTCAGGAGCCATTTTTCACTTGTGCCCGATGTGCTCCTTAGGAACCATTTTTTATGTTTGTCCTATTAATAACCCAAAGGTTCAGTCTAAGGGGGCTTGCAGAACCCTGAACCCTGACCTGGGAGGGCCTCACATCCTGAGGTTTTGCAGGGCCCGAGACAGCACAGAAAGATGTGAATTAAGGCCATACGCCCTGTGAAGCATAGTGAGAAGCCTTTACATGTTGAGGTATGGCGACCCCCGGGTTTCTCAAAGCCATGTTGATACGAGGTCTTCAACACTTTAGGGTCCAAGTGCCCATAGGCAGAATTATTTTCCTAAAATATACCTGACTACTATAATCGTCATGTCTTCTCAGAAACTGACTTACTAAGCCATTATCCAAAAACCCTAAACCCCTAAACCCTAAACCCCTAAAACCCTAAACCCCTAAACCCTAAACCCTAAGCCCTAAACCCCTAAACCCCTAAACCCTAAACCCTAAAACCCTAAACCCCTAAACCCTAAGCCCCTAAACCCTAAACCCCGCAGCCCTAAACCCTAAACCCCTAAACTCCTAAACCCTAAACCCCGATGGCCCCAACCCGTTTTCCTAGTTATCGGGTCTTTTGGAGCCTTGCGAGGGCTACTACTATGGGCCCTGAGCCCTGTTAAGGGACCTTAATATAAAGGGTACAAGTAGGGTATATATTAGGTATATAAGGATCCCAGGCTTAAGGGCCCATACTAGGGGCCCGTGGGCTCATCCTAAGATACTACTGCGCCTAGAATCCCAAGAACCTCTCCCTGCTAAAATGCACCTTAACCCTGAAGAACCTACCTTTTTAAGGACTTATATAAGGAAATCATAATAAGGAACCCTAAAAAGGTAGGTTCTTCAGGGTTAAGGCATAATTTACGGGCTTGAATAATTACCTATACCATGTTTGGGGTTCCTTAATTGTAGTTATAGCATAATAGACCCCAGAACCCTATTCCAACTGTTAAGGCCCCTAGATTATTGCAGTTTACATCGCAACATCTAGCTCCCAAAGGTTGAAGTTATGTGCCTAGCACCAGATTCTTATCAAATCCTTACATGATGACAGCAAGCTCGCGAGAGCATGGAGTATATTGCTCCATTAAGATCATTTCCTAGTAGTGGCTGTTTCCGGGTGTCATCCTTCCCTGTTTACTTGGTAAGGGCCTCCTTCAAGAAGCGCCTGCTCAAGGATTAATACAAGGGCCACTCATCAAGGTACCAGGTACTGAAAGTTGGCGAAATCTGTCTTAGAATGTTGTCATCCGTTCATTTGTAAAATGCTCTCAACCCCTGTCGTCCGCTCATGTTTGAAATGCCCCTCAACCGTAGGCCTTAAAGCAAGAAGCCCTAAACCCAAAGCCCCTCTTGTGCCAGGAACTCTCGAACGAAGACATCATTGAAAATATCAAGGAGCAGTTTCCGGAACTTCGAGAAAGACGCTTGCAAGCATCAGTTTGTCCTTTGTAGATGTGCCTCATCAAGAATACACACCTCGGTTCAGGTATTCTGTTCAGGGTTTTTGTATTGAGCCTATGGTGGGGCAATATCTCTTTCCCTAGGCAGGACAAGTTTGTTCTTTATGCCAAAAGGGCCTCACTGCCAAGGATTCTGTCTCCATGGTCGAAGGTTGCGGGTGTCGACAGCTGACACTCATGAATCGTCATACTATCATTTAAAGGCTTGGCTTACCGGACTTTGCAATCTCGCTTCAGGACCACTTATGTAGACCATGAGCACCAAGCGTCTCTCCAACTGTCTTCGATGTTGGGTTGAGGTTTCAGGATTTGGGATTTTAGTGATTGTTTTTCAGTCTTCGCGTTCTGGTACCATGACTTCGGGTCCGTACACGGCAAGCGTGATAAGTCATGTACCCATCGCAACCCCGAAGCCGAAGCGCTAGCTTGAGCAAAGCGCAAGCTCTGAGAATTTTTTTTACTTCTCTTATGGTAGAAGCCCAAAGGTTCGTCAATCCTTCAGAGTAATATAGGGGCCTTAATAGTTAGCATAAGGTTTGGGGGCCCATTATACCATGATTATAATAAGGAACCCCCAAAATAACAGCAACAGACGTAATGCATAGGGAATCCCAGCACTATTTGTCCTTGATCCGGCTTGCAACTTTTTGGGGTTTGCTATACACTCTGGGGTTTAGGTGTTGGGGCTTGAGGGTTTACATCCTGGAGAACCGAGATCACTGAATAGTAGCCCCGACATCACTTAAAAGCAAAACGGCCCAAATTACACTGAATGCGGATTGAGCATCCCACAAAGCGGGCCAGGTGGAATCAATTCGCAACTACAGTTTGACGACGAGGCTTGCACGAGCCGTCCGCATGGGCGTTTATGTGTGGTTCGGGAAGGGGCCGAAAACCCGAAAACCTAGCCGTAAACTACCCAGAGGACCCAAAGTAGTTCCTTTTTGGGCTTCATATATAGAATCCTATATGGTAACCCCAAAAAGGAACTACTTTGGGGCCTCTGGGTAGAGTAGCACTTTCTTTCGGGTGCCGTTTTCAGTGCCAGGCAAGCCCATGAACTTCAAATCCTTCAAGGCTGCATGGTTGGTCATGTGTAGTTTGAGCCTTACCGGTTTAGGGTTTAGGGGTTTGGGGTTTAGGCCTTTGGGGGTTTAGGGCTACGATAACAGACCCCACACATTCTGCTGACACCCAAATCCTAGCTTTGATTATCGGACTCTTGTCGAGCCCTTCTACTGCACCCTTAGAGGAGCCCTACTTACTCAAATTCTTTGTTGAGCACCTAAATCCTTATGTACTCCTCCAACAGCCCCTATAAGAGGAACCCTTAGAGGCACCCTTCAAAGGCACCCCTAAAGGAACTTACATAGTGAACGGGGGAACTTTAAACTTTTTGGCCTTATATATTAGCTCTATCTTAGCAAGTTTGAACTTTTTGGGGCCCGGTTGTTGAAGAAGAGAGGGACTCTTTAGACCCCCCGGAAAAGTTCGCACAGGCAGACCGCGCGATGCTCTCCATGCTCAGTGCTGTGTGGATCCTGAAGGAGCAGTCCTAGGGTTGGGGTTTCTTTAAAGGGATCCATAAGGGTTCCTTTAAAAGGATCTTTAAGGGGTCCTGTAAAGGGATCTATAGAGCTTAGGGTTTAGGGGTTTAGGGTTTAGGGTTTAGGTGAGGTTTATAGGGTTTAGGGTTTAGTTTAGGGTGGGTTAAAGCGTATAGTTTTAGTATAGTGAGGAACCCAAAGGAATCATGTGAGTAGGGCTTTGGGGCATGATTAAAATTCTGTAGCTTAGTTCAGGTACTACGGTTTAGGGCTTACGGTAAATCTTACTACAGCTGCAATACTTTTTACCGAGTGGGTCCATGGTCATTGGACAGTGTCAGTATGGTCTTTGGCCCCTTACTGTGCCCATATGAAACTGTAATATACCCCTCTCCTAATGGAGGCTTTGTCCAAGTATTGTGGCCCCAGCAGCCTTTCAATGTGAATCCTTGTCTAGTGCCTACCCTAACCTTGAGCCCTAAACCCCTAAACCCTAAAGCCAGGATGACTACACAAGCATGGTGGCGAGCCAGAAGAAGGCAGAGACCCGGCTTGTCGAGAGGACGTTCCGGCATCCTGGCTGAATCATGTAGGCCTCTGGACAAACTTAGAAGCCTGAAAAATCTACCAATAGCTTAGATGATTGCCAAAACTATTCCATAGTTAGGGCTCCCCATCAGAAGTATAGTATTATCATATACCCCGAAACCTTATTCTAATCTGTTCTACGATTTTATCTCGGAGAGGCAAGTGCTTTTGGAGTCTCCCAAGGGCTGTGATTCAATCACTGTGGAAGTTCGTGTCAGTGGAACGGGGTATAGGGTGTGGGCTTTGAGGATTTAGGGTTTGGGGCCTTTCCCCCTATAACCCTAAACTTAAGGAAGGCTCGAAAAGGAGGGAGTTTCCGAAGATAGGGGGCCCTAATCTAGTACCCTAAATAGTAGGATCCTTATTATAAGGACTCCAAAATAAGGTGCCCCTGATTTTCGGAAACTCCCAGGAAGGCTCGAAAAGGGTCTTCGGAAGTCGCGGAGGGCTTGGGATCGCTTCGGAAGAGCTTCGTCGGGTTCTCGGCCCGTAGTCACCCGCAACTTCGATGGTCATAAGCCTCAGAAGCCATGCAAAGCAAAGTTCGTGTTTCCCCCCCGAGTTCGTGGCACATGCTATCTACACCTTAACCCAAGCCTCACAAGCCAAGATAAAGTTCATGTTTTTCCCCAAGTTTCGCAGCACATGCTCAACTTTCTGCACCTAACCCCATTGTCGGCCTTCTCTGGACCAAGATTTTACTTTCAGCAACTAGGAGGTGTCTGACGGTAGAATACTCTACCCCAAAGCTGGCACTCTAGCTGATGCGAAACGAAGGTCAATACAGGATTTCCTGGGCATCAAGAGGACGCCGCTCCTGCTGTGGTCTTGTTCTTTGAAGTAGCCGGAGAGCCTAATGCCAGTTCTGCTTAATCAAGAAAGTATACCTTAGGAAAGTCTGTGTGCTTGACGGGATGTTCCTCAACTATAGAAGGAGTGGACTCTGTGGGTGCAAGCTTCCGTTCAGGATCTGGGACCTCTCGGCGATTCGGGATATGGGAGTTTCCGAAAATTTGGGGTACCTTATTTTGGGGTCCTTATAACAAGGATCCTACTATTTAGGGTGCTAGATTAGGGTCCCCTATCCCATATAGGGCTGATGCTTTAGGACTATCAGACAGGCGAGTCGCCTTTAGGCAGCAGATCCCTAGGAAAATACTATTATAATTAGGCTACGTACAATCTTCTCTTACGGGAGCTTCTTTTCGGATTATTGAGGCTACGTAACATCTTAGTCTCTTATGGAGTTCTTCTACAGGTTCCTCGGAACGGGATTGCATTTCTCGATAGGGAAACCGCAAGACAGAAGGAATTTTATCCCTTCCACGGTAGCTTCAGGGGCTCGATCAACTAGTAGGATCCTTACTATGACGACCCCCCCTCCCTCAGAAACAAGCCGCTAGTTATTTTTGAGGTCCACATCTAGTTTAAGGAGCCACATATGGAAAACAGAAGAAAGGATGAGAGTCGCAGGATGTCACAAGAGCAGCTCACGGCTGCTCTCGTGATCCTTGCGCTGCGTGGCCTCAGCAAAAGCGAGGACCGTGGAGCGATGTTTTGCTAGGGTTTGTAACGATTTAGGGTTCAGGGTTTGAGGCTTTGGTGCTTGAAAAGTTTAGGGTATTTAGGGTTTAAGGCTTTGTTGTTTAGGGTGTGTAGCAGTAGGCTTTGCAGGGGATGATTGCAGGGTTGAGCGGCTTTTAGGGTTCAGGCCCTGTAGGTCCTTACCTTTGGTTAGTAGGGATGGAAGAATGGTAGTAATAGTAGTCATAATTGTACCCCATTCCTAAACCCTAAATAACCCTAAACCCTAAACCCCTAAACCCGTAAACCCTAAACCCCATTCCTCCATTCCCTACTAACCACAGGTAAGGGTCTTGCGACTTCAGGATTTTGAAACTGGGGTGCAAGCCCACATAGACCTTTTTGTACAGGAACCCTTGTCGATCCCTTTTTAAGGAGCCCTTATAGATGCCTTTACAGGAACCCTTATGCATAAGTTGCCAGAGTTTTGATTTGGAAGCCGAAAGGGCCGAAGAGTTTGTTAGATTCAACCTTAAGGGTTTAGGGTTTAGGGCCCTTGCACTTCTAGGTTTCCTGCGTAAGTAACCACTTGAGATTGAGATTAGACATGTCCAAACGGGCCGGGAGTGCCGCAAAGGTGTGGCAGCTGGCAACTACGTTATCAGTTGGGTAAGGACCCGAGTAACATGAGGGCCAGAATAGTTAGCATTCTCTCAGGGTTCCCGCGACAATGTGAACCCTGATCTATTTCACAAACTGACATTTAGAAGCGGCCTCCTCGCAAAATCAAGCTGTAACGGAGAGTTTATTCGGGCAAGTTGGTTTTAGAAGTAGTCATGACCGGGATCATAGTCGGCAACTCCAATAAACAAGTATCCTAATTAAACCCCCAATGCCTGAAATACTAAATCTGAAACCTTGATGTCCTACACCCTTATAGGGCCCCGCCAGCTCTCTTCGTAGCCTTACAGAAACCACCCAAAGCCCTCATAGAAATATAGCGCCTTTAATTAAATGAACCCCCGAAACCCTCATAGAGCCTTAAGCGAACCCTGAAGCCTTATAGAACGCTGAAAGGAACCCCTGAACCCGAATAATCCCTTAAACTTCAAACCCTGGAAAACCTACCCCCTCAACAGCTAAACCCCCAAGCCCCAAACCCTTTGGCCTGTAAACCCTGAACCCCTAGAGCCAGAAAGCTCACATGCCCCTGTCTGCAGGACTTCTCCAAGCTTTGTCCTCCCAGCGAGCGCCGGACGCCAGAGCAGGTCTTGAATTATGCGTCCTGGCAGAGATATTTGGGGTGTAGGGCTCAGGGTGTGTCAGGTTTAGGGGTTAACCTAAAACCCTAAACCCTAAAGTTTAAGGCTTACTGGATCTGCAGACGGAAAAAGGCCCTTAAAAAAACATTAATAAGTTTAAGGGCTTAGGGCTTCAGGTTTTCGGGTTTACTTCAGGCTTTTAGTGTCGTCTCCGTGGGGTTTAGTAGGGTTTAGGGCTCGGGGTGCGCTGATCGGTTTGGGGTTCATGAGAGACCCAAAAAGCACATGAGCATAAGCATTTGATAGGGATATCCCTACCTTATTGGGCTTCAGTATAAGGGGGTTTATATGGGATGTCCCTTTCCTAATTTTTGCTTATGTGCTGTTTTGGGGCCCTAGTTCAGGAGTTTGGGGGTTCAGGGGTTTAGGGGTTTGGGTTCAGGGTTTGGGGTGTATAAATAAGGTTTAGGGTTTGTGGTTTAGGTTTTAGGGTTTAGGGGCATGGAGTTTCGGACGTTAAGGCTTTATATCTATGTAAAGGATTCACTTATTAGGGTTTAGGGTTTAGGGTTTAGGGTTCTGGCTGGAGACGCAATGTTGTTTCATGCGGCTGCATGCTCCGAGCATTAAGCCCGAGGTCTTCCATAGGGTCCAAATACCCAAACAGCGGGCCCGTTTTCGGTACCGAAACCATAGTACTTGAGATCGAAAGAACGTTCCTATTCCACTGTTTGCACTCTGGGCCTGCAGTGCTTTAAGAAAGCTTGGCTGGGGGTTCACACAGATGTGGCCCTTCTAAAGCGGAGAGTCTCAAAACCGCCATCCCCAAATTCATTCATTCCAACATAGCCGACACTCTGAAGCCCTCAAGTCCTTAAACCCTTAAGCACCCTGAGTCGTAGTAGGAATATGACAACATGTATATTGAATTATGGGTTCTGTTGCAGCCTCTGAGGCCATCTCACATCTGGATGCATTCCTGCCCTCCATGGCTTGCTTGCGCGGCGATGCCTACGACTACTTGGTCTCAACGGTGCCTTGCCAGGGAGTCTCCAGACCTCTAAGCCTATAAACCCTGACATCAGGGCTGAAGCATGGGAGTTTACAACGGCCACGGTTTTCGTTGGGCGAACTGTAGAGGTGTCAGGTTCAGGACTTAGCTGCCTCGGGTATAGGGATCTTAATTAGCCTAGTTTTCACGCCACAGACGCTCCTGTCTTGGTGTCCGTGAGTCCTTGGGTACCGAGTAAGGATGTTCGGTTGATGTCTTGGTCTGAGATACATCTTTGGCTCTCGTGGATCATGGCATCTGGAGACAGTAATCGCAACGCTGGAGCACTGCCGTTTGCTAGTTATCTTACCTGTCTATTTAGAAACGAGATGCCTTGTGAACTTGGAGTACAACGCTGCCTGCAGATCATAACTCTGAGTTGAGATGCTTATCGTTGAATGCCTTGATGTGCAAGGGTCGGCGGCTTTTTGTCGAGGATATCCTTTGGTCCCTGGTCCAGCCCAGAGCCTCCAAAACCCCTTAATTAAGGAATATACCTTAAATTATAATAGGATCCCTAATATGATTTAAGGTATATTCCTTAATTAAGGGGTTTTGGAGGCTCTGGGAGATTCAGGTACCGGTTTTTCGACAAGACCAGGTTCCTGTTAAAGACCCCTGCGTGCTAGGCTCCCTGCCAGAAGGGCCAGTTAAGGCCTCCTGTAACATACGGTTGATGGACAAAATCCTGCATGACCTTAATGACTCTAAACTATGGGAATTATGGTATATTCCTTATAATGGGTAATGCAGGATTTTGTCCATCAACCGTAGTACTAGTTCAGACATGGGTGGTTGTCAATATTAGGGTCCCTTCTTGGGTCCTCATTATAGTACGGCACCTAATGTTTAGATTTTGACAACCACCTACATGCCCCATATCCGGTGTCCTAAACCCTTCAACTCCTGCAAGATGCACATCAGGCCACAACCTTAGAACGAGTATATTCGAGATGCAGCCGTGCAAATCCCAGCAGCGCCTCTTTGTTTCCGCACAAACTCGGTAGTCGAACTTGACGGAGCCTGGCAATCACTAGAACTTCAAAGTCCTACGACACTGAAAGCTTTAGCTCCTAAAGCCCTAAACCCATAAACCCCAAAATCCGAAAACCCCAAAGCCCTAAAACCCTCAGCCCTTAGCATCAAAGTCCTAAAGCCCTAAGCCTCAAAATCCCAAAATCCTAGAGCCCTACCCTTCCGCTCAAAAAAGCAAACACAAAGCGCACTCAAAAAGACTGCAAGAAAAGTCACAAAGCAAAACCGAGCCCAGGCGCGAATGCTCAAGGAGTTCAACTTCGCTCAGCTGCTGCAGGGGGAGAACAACCCGCACTCGGCCAGCTGCCTGCGTTTGAGTTTTTTTTGCCTGGGGTTTAGGAGTCTAACAGGGCTTAGGGTTTGGGGTTTCTAGGGTTTAGGGCTTTCGAAGTTTGGGTTTCGGGCTGTGGTTGAGGGTGTATAGAACCCTACAGTAGAAGCCTGAAAGTTGGAACATCATCATCCTCATGCCCTTAATTATAGGGAATCCTAGCACTAACTCTCCTTAATCCATGTTCAAACTTTCTGGGGTCCACTGTACAATATTCGAAAGGTTCACCCGCTAGCGGCTACGGCTACGGCTAGGGGACTCGGCCACTCAGCTTGCTCGCTCCATCAATGGGTCTGCTCAGCGAGCCCAGTACCCCTCGAGGTATAATGACAAACTTACACGTAATGCTGCAAGTACCCAAGTCTTCGAACCCTAAACCCTGAACCCTAAAACCCTAAACCCTAAACCCCCAAGTCTTCGCTACTGTGTTACTTGGGCCGTAAAGGTTCGGGTTTCGGGTCTCTTAGGCTCCTCTTGGGAGGCCACGACCAAAGGTTGGGCAAAGGTTTTGCTATTTCCCCTAAGACTCCATGGTACCTTTAGAGTAGGTTCCCTTAAAGGGTTCCTTTAAGGGTTCTTTTGAGGGTACTATTCTACTATAAGGGTTCTATAGGGTTTAGGGTATAAGGGTCCATGGTACCCATATAGTAGGTACTTAGGCCTCAAAGGGGTCCCTATGTGGGTACTTTAAGGCCTAAGTACCTGCTCTATGGGTACATGGAGCCCTTGGGTTCATGCTGCATAGTTTTCGCAAGGCCCCTTACATGGGTGTAACAAGGACTTTGGAGGACCCGAAGGACTTTGGAGGGCCCGCTGAAACCCTGAAGCCTAATTTGCATAGGGATTTGTATAATTGTATAACGTAGTATAGTATAGCTAGGTATAGTTTAGTATAGAGTAGTATCGTATAGTGCAGGGATTAGTCGGCTTTTGCATCATCCTGATTGCCGCCATGTGACTTCGCACTTGCGACCCCAGAACTTGAAAGCCCTAAACCTCAACCTTGACACGCAAAGCTTTGAGCCCCAAAGCTTAAGCGGCTTAGGATTTAGTTGGGGTTTAAAGTTTAGGGTTTAGGGAGTATCTGTACCGAACCGCCATGACGAAAAACAGCGAGAATCCCAAACAGAAGCACGAAGACCTAGAAGTCGCAGCGTCGATGGCCCCCAAACCGGTAGCCACGATCACTACAGAGTCCTTCTCGGAACAGGTAGAGGAATCCTTCGGTGAAACCTCTGAACACCGTTTGTGGGAGCAAGGTCTGGCTGCTGCAGTGCAGCTTGCAAGAAGAGGGAGAGAAGGTGTTTGGCATCTACCTCTTCGTGCAGGTGGGAGTTCTTGGGGGTGTGGTTTAATTACTGCCTTGGGATTCGGTTTAGGGTTCGGGATTTGGTGAGAGCGTGTCAGTGTGTAAGTCTGTACCGGGTTGCACAAGCGCATCATAAGGTTTCCACGCCGATGTGCTTAGAGTAGGATCCATGTTAAGAGCCCGAATAACAATCCAGGCATTTCGTGATGAGGTTCCCACATCAGGATCCTTGTCTTGTACTTTATGACGCGAGTGATGCTGACGCCTTCTTTCGGGGACCGCTGGCAGGACACTAACTTAGAGAGCCACCCACAATGTGTACTCCAAGAGGGGACAGGATCTGAGGTTCAGGATTTTGCCTGTGCGAAATGTCTTCAAATTTCGGGTCCAGGGGCTGAACGATCGATAAGTTTACAGGTTGTGCAGGGCTAAATGGGGCGTATGTTGCTCAAAGGGTTTATGGGTCTTATTTGTTTTGCCTTGCTTTTCGGTCGAGGCTTTCGAAAGGGCTGCCCACCAGCAACAGCGCCAGAAGTCTGCTCCGTATGAATAACATAATGCCTGCGGCCATGTCGGACTGGATCACCACCGAAACCCTACCTTAAACTACCATAACCTACTTTTTTGTAGGTTCTACTTATCAACCCTAATATAGATTTGAAAGGGACCCTACAAAATAGTGGGTTTTGGTAGGTTAAGCTAGACCCTAAGCCCTAAACCGATTGAAAGCCTTCCTCAACTGTATTAATGGGACCTTGGTGTTCAGACCCCTCGGTTGATTAGAGCTGATAAAGTCCTAAACGGCCTAGAGTGTAGACTTGTGGCTGAATGTTTTGGGGTTCATGCAGGTTTTAGGGAGCGATTTATCGTTTAGGTTTGAGGCTTCATTTTACTGGGTTCAACTTGTTCAGGTTTAGGTTTAACCTTTGCAGGTTTAGAGTTTAGGCTGGGGCAACATCTTGCTGAAGAGCGGCTTGCTGCCTCTTCAACGTTCTGCCTGCAAGTTCTTGATGACAAAGCTAGCTAATATAAAGTGTAGTATAATGCGCAACAAAGCCCTAGTCTCATTGCTTGGGCTTCTATCTTCAAGCAGAAAGCTCAGGCCAAAGGCTTATGCCCCCAACCGTATCTCCAACATTCAAAGACTAATGCAAATAAACTGGGTTTCAAAAACTTCGCACCAGTTTGCTTGACCTTATCTAGAGGATCCTACCACTTAAAGCCGATGCTGGGCTCTCTGATTACCTGAAAACTCCCAAATGGGTTTAGAGTTTAGAGTTTAAGATTTACAGGGTTCAGGGTTTTGGGTTCAGGTTCACAGTGTTTCCCAGTCAAAGTCACCCTAAACCCCAGTTAGACTGTTTTCGAGGGTAGAAAAGTCGTGAAAATGCCCGACCTGTAGGTGTGCATGCTGTGCGGCGTGACGGGGCATGCCCTTCGGCAGAGGAATGGAGATCCGTTGAGATTCCTGTCGGGATCAGCACGTGTTCAGGGTTCACTGATGCAGAAGACGGAAACCTTAAACAGCGCCTGACTTCCGCAGCCCCAAAACTGGAAGGACAAAAAGCCGTCGAACTCCGAAAGCTTGGAAACACACTCCGACTTCAAACCGATTTAGGGTGTAGGGTTTTGGGTAAAGCCCCCAGGAGCCGCCGCAAGTCCAATTCAGGAACAACAGGGTTTGGGGTTCTTGAGGCTTTGGGGTGTGGGGATATTTGAGAGTGGGTCTTGGGGCTTTAGTGTTTTCGGGCTTTGGGGTTTATTCCGCGATTCCGCGCCACTGGGCTCAGAGGGAAGATCTCCTGGGCCTTGTAAATCCTTCTACTGCTTCTCACCACACAAAAGCCTGCGAGACCCTAGCTTTAGCCTTTTGTTGTTGACAAGCAATTCCGTCTAAACAGCCAGCCCCAAAATCTCAACTCTGTACGCTTGAACCGCTAAGCTCTGAAACCCTGAACCCTAAACCCTAAACCGAAGCCCCAATTCGACTTTGCTCTGAGGTGACTCTGAAGGGTTCCATGTTCTTGAATGAGCTGAACGGACGCTCCTTGTTGAAAGGCACCGGTTTAGGGTTTAAGGTTTAGGGTTTACCTTACCTAGGTAGGGTTCGCCCTTTAGGATTCAGGGTATAAACTACCTAGATAGGGATCAGGGTTTCGGGTTCAATTTTCGGGTAGAACCTACCTAAATGTGTTTCAAGGTTTAAGTCTAGGCCAGAACCTTGATCATAGCAACCCAGGAAGTGTTTGTTTGTCTTGAACATGACCGAGAGTAGAAAAATCGGTTAAGGCGTGTTTTTATGGGGTTCTTATCCAGTGATTAATGTACAGGGCAATCGCTCATGCAGACCAATGTTTGACACACACCTCTTCAATCTCTTTCCATTGCCATCATACTTCATACCACGCGAGCTGGGGTTTGTCACTCATGCGCATTCCGGAGAGGTCGGAATGATTGGTAATCATACCCCTCTTCTGCTGTAGTTTAAGACTCACTCGAACTATAGAGACCCCGATGTTGCATTACTTACGAAGCCGCCGGTCCTTCAAGTATAGCCCAGAAACCTGACCCAGAGGTCCAAGTAGCAAAAAAGTCAGGTACCAGAAACACCATGCCATATTCTGCATGGTTCTGACACCTGAAGCCCAGCCGTGAGTCCCCTGCATGAATCCGGTAAACCGCAAAACCCTGTAACATAACTCAATCCCTAAACCCCAAACCTTAAACCCCAAGAGCCAAACCTCAAAAAATAACCCTTAGGGCGACAGATCACATGTTTCTGTTTGCCAGGCCTTGCTTGCCTGCAGCACGTCTCGGATGAGGAGCCTCAAACCGCCACACTTCCTCGCTTGCTTTGGGTGGGTCCTATAAAGGGCTGAGTGAGGGTTGAGGGTCTACGGTGTACTCGATTTTTTGGTCGGGGGGGCCCTCTGAAGAGCGGCGATGTAATTACACAGTATCAACAGCTGTAGAGTTGGCTGCCATCGCAGCGCCTGGGGGTTTTGGTTCGTGCTTTGGGCCAAAGGAGTCCTGCTTGAATGCTTGGCTCAAATCCCACACAAGCCAACCGAAGGGATTCTAGCTGAGTCCCTAAACCCACGCCCGGAACCCAAACTCCAAAACCCTAAGCCGCATCCCAGCCAAGCATGCCCAACAAACGCCAGGTCTACTGGAGATACATTGCAAGCCGTGCACAGGCGCTGTGACTGGGCCTGGTCATCGGGGTCTTCCATGCAATGTCACGAGGTTACGTTTTCGGGTCTAGGTTGTATGAGGCTTTTAGAGGGCTTTACTGGCTTTCTATTGGTTTGTTTAAGGGATCAAGGCATTTCATGACGCGGGATTGAGGGTCCTTCAGGGGCTTTAGATGGCTTTGCCACAAATTCTGTAGGGCTGTATAGGGTTTTGCATGTACCTTGTTTAGGACTCTCAGATCATTGAGCTGCTGGCTTTGGGTCTTTGTGTCTGGGATTCTGGGTTGGGGCTTAGGCCTTGATAGGTGTTGATATGAGTTCCGGCTTGGGGGGTTTGTGATGGCAGGTCCTGTATGGACTTGGAGACTATGTTGGTGGATTTGTGGTTCTAGTTCTGGGTGCCTCCCGACAGAGATTGAAGACCAAATCGCAAACCCTCAGAGGTCAAGAGCCGCTCGCCCAAATTCGTTGCTTGAAGCAGAGCTTAGCCCCGAATTCCGTCTAGTCGCTATATGGCTTAGCCCCAAATAGTCTACCTTTCGTTAGGGGTTTACATAAGGAAATGAGAATAAGGAACCCTGAAAAGGCAGGTACTTTAACTGCGGCTCAGGTAGGCCCAATCGCGAATGGAAATCTACTGTAACGAGCAAGAGGAATACTGAGCATCACAAAGGGCCCCTTATTGGCCCCTGATCCTAAACCCTAACCTATACCTAGGGCCCTGGGGTCCTTACTTGTTAGGATAGCCCCACTTAGGGGAGTTATATATAAACCCAACAAAACCCTACTGAGTAAGTCCCTGAGCCCTAAAGTAGGACTAACACTCCCAAAGCCTTAAACCTTTATAGAGCTCATACAGGACCCTTACAGGAATCCTTGAAGGAACCCTTAAAGGAAGCCTAAAGAAACCCTTAAAGGAACTCTTAAACCCTTAGAAACCCCCTTAAAGGAACTCTTAAACCCTTAGAAACCCTTAAAGGAACTCTTAAACCCTTAGAAACCCTTAAAGGAACTCTTAAACCCTTAGAAACCCTTAAAGGAACTCTTAAACCCTTAGAAACCCTTAAAGGAACTCTTAAACCCTTAGAAACCCTTAAAGGAACTCTTAAACCCTTAGAAACCCTTAAAGGAACTCTTAAACCCTTAAGTAGACCCACTGAGAAAGCCTTCCGAGGAATCTCCAAGTCAAGACGCCGAGTCACCTGGTCCTGGTGCTGCTCTCAGTTCCAACACGGGTTTAGGGTTTAGGGAGCTTAGGGTTTATGGTTTACCTTAACCCTGAAGAACCTACCTTTTTAGGGTTCCTTATTATGATTTCCTTATATAAGTCCTTAAAAAGGTAGGTTCTTCAGGGTTAAGGTATGGTTTAGGGGCTTGGGAGTTTAGGGTTTAGAGAGTATAGGCAGTATAGGGGCTTAGCGAGTTTAGGGCTCAGAGAGATTAGGGTGGAGGGTTTAGGGTTTAGGGTTGTGGATTTAAGGGTTCGGGGTTTAGGGAGCTTAGGGTTTAGGATCCTGGGAGTTTAGGGTTTAGGGTTTAGGGTTGTGGATTTAGGGGTTCGGGGTTGTAAGACAAGGGATCTATCACGACTTCTTGGGGGTTGCAGAGTGTTTTTAAAGATTGTTAAATGGGTGCGATAGGGGCTCTACGAATTGGAACGGGAATTGGGTTCTATTTTCTCGGGCTATGAGGGGATAAGGTTGGCGAGAAAAGTATTTCGGATTTCCCGATTATGGCCGCTTGGTGGTGCTGCTGCTAGTTTATACAGGAAGATCGTATACCGAGATCCAACACAGGCCCCAAGAATCAAGATTCAGAGCAGGCCCTCGTGATCGTGAGAAGCAGAAACGCAAAACACAACAAGCTTCATGATTCTCTCAGAGTCCTTATGATGACGATGACGTCGGTTGTTCGGGTTTCGGGATAAGGACTCATAGTTGTAGCAGCTGTAGTAGCCCAGGCAGAGTTGCAGCCGCACTAGCGGTAAACATACTAAAAAGTTCAGAGTACGTCTCATTGCCACAGGATAACATGAAGCAGAATTGGGCTCTTGCTGAGTCTCTAGACGGCTGATTTTAGTGGATGCGATCTCCCTGGATCGAGGCTACTTGGAGGTTCATGGGTAGTTATAAGTAGGGTTATAAGTAGGGTAACTATACTTATAACCCATATTAGCGGACTTATAACCCTACTTATAACTACCCATGCACCTCCAAGTACACCTTATCAGAACACATCTTACTTTTCATGATGCAGGACATGGGCTCCAAGAATGGTAGATACCTAGGGACCCACAAAGCACATAAGCATAAGCATTTACGGATATCCCTACCTTTCTGGGCTTCATTACAAGGGGGTGTATATGGGATATCCCCATCCTTAATGTTGCTTATGTCCTTTTGGGGGCCCTAAATACAAGGAGTGTATGGTCCTACCGTCGCCTAGGCTCCAACCCCTAAGCCCTTAACCCCAGCCCGATCCGATTTTCTAGACTAGGCGTTCTTCTGGTTGGCTCTTAGGACTTTAACTTTTTGGGTTTCTGCATGAACTAGAATAAGAAGGCTAAAAGTTTAACTTTTTGGAGGAGTCCAGAAGTCAGCCAAGCTAGAGATTGCCCTTTCATCCGTGTTTGGCGTGGGGCTATCGCGCCTCTTTGGTGTTGGCTCATACTCACCTTCAATATCTCTGGGGCTTAGCAGCTTTCAGCGTGAGATGGTAATGTCATATGTAAGAATGCTGATGCTGCTGTGTCGGTAATTACAGACAGTGTAAACAAATTCTGTCGGTGATGAGGATGGAGGTGGTGGAGCAGCGTTGCCAGTGCCTTCAAGCTGGCTCATTTGCATGTCACTTGTTTCTTTCAGGCACGCCTGGCTTGTCTGACGCGGACCGTGGAGTCCGATGCGCTGCAAAACTTGGCGACTTGGACAAGTTCGGGTGCGATTCAGCGTGTTATTTCGGGATCCTCACAATAAAGCCCTTTTAGGTCATAATTCGTCTGCCACAAGGGAGTGCCGTCTCCTCCCCTTCGAGGGGTAGGGGGTTAGCATTTGCCGATTCCGACCTTCTCTTTCGGGCTTCACCATGACTAGCACGGCTGGGGGACTGTACTTCCTTAAGACGGCCTTATAGGAATCAGGTCCTTATTGCGGGAATCTTCGGCTCCCCTGCCCCCACTCCCTTCTTTTCTTCTCCGTAGGGCTGTTGACTGACAGCTACAGACTTGAAGATAAGCAAAGCCCCTATTACACCTTACCCTCAAGGTCCATTCACCTAAAGAGCATGTACTTGGGCTTTAAAGGTTTCCAATATGCTACTTTAGGCCAAAGTTTGTACTATATGGATGCATGGACCTTTCAGGTTACCGTGACCGCGGCGAAGTTGGAACATAGAAGAGGGAGGTGTTCTGCTACCTTTCCCCGACGGTTCTAGGCTTATCTAGGGATCAAAATAGCCCAAAAGCCTTATATAGTATGGTCTTTGGGCCCAAAAGCCTTAATATATGAGTCCTTAGAGCTCTGGGTTTTAGGGTTGGTGAAGACTAGGGAGCTGCCTTTCCCTTTTCCCTGCCCCCCCACAAGCCTCGACCTACAGAGCAACCAGAGGATATAATATAGGGGCCTTAATAATTAGAATAGGGTTCCCTATAATAGGGCTACTATAAGGATTGAGTATAGGGGCCTTAATAATTAGAATAGGGTTCCCTATAAGGGCTACTATAAGGATTGAGTATAGGGGCCTTAATAATTAGAATAGTAATTATATTAAGGAACCCTCAACACAGTATTGGTATTTATTTAGGCCCCTATATTACCCTGAGCCTGGAGCTGCATCAACACCCAAACCCCCAACCACAAAGCCAAACCCTGAAAACACCCTTAGCGTGAACCTGAAAACTGGCAACAACAAGAGCCGTGGCGTCTTCACAGCTGAAAGCAATCCAAAGGCTTCCGACTGGGAGACACTTACGGCGGCAGAGAAGGACGCGCTTTACGAGATTTTCCTCACGGACGGTCTGTACCACAAGGTCCAAGCAGGGTTTTGGGTGTATAGGGTACCACGAGGTCCACGCACAGGGGATCAATCCCTCACAACTTTGACTCTAGTGCAGGAACCTGATCAAGAAAGCCTGGCCCTATAACCCCAATATAGTAGGATTCATAAAAAGGAACCCTAATAAAGTCCCAGGGTTTCTTAATCAGGTTCCTACATTATTATAGTACCCTTATAGATCCCTTATAGTAACCCTTATAGACCCCTTTAAAGGAACCTTAATAAAGGCCCAGGGTTTCTGAATCAGGTTCCTACATTGCCATAGGCGCTTCGGGCTCGTCGGGTTGAAGCCTATTTTGTGCCTAGCCCCAAACCTTACAGAATGGTGCCGGGTTTAGGGCTTTAAGGTTTTAGGCTTTAGGGCTTTAGGGTTTTAGGGCTTAGGGTTTAGGGCTTTAGGGTTTTAGGGCTTTAGGGTTTAGGGTTTTAGGGTTTTAGGGTTTAGGGTACTGTAAAGTGTAGGGTCAAGTTTAGGGCCGACCACACGGTGACGGAGCTATAAGTCCTGATAGTAGTATAGTGAATCCCAGAAAGTTGGAACATGGGTTTAGGATGATTAGTGCTGGGATCCCCTATACTTTACCTTAAGGGCAGGAGGAGAATGATGTTCCAACTTTCTGGCTTCTACTTTAGNTATAGTGAATCCCAGAAAGTTGGAACATGGGTTTAGGATGATTAGTGCTGGGATCCCCTATACTTTACCTTAAGGGCAGGAGGAGAATGATGTTCCAACTTTCTGGCTTCTACTTTAGGTTGTTGGACCTACAGCTAGGGTTGGTTTGTGCTTTGTTTTCAGCTAGCGCTTTTGGGATAGATTTTTGCCGGCCGTGAATCCGAATCAGGCTAATTTAAGAGTTTTCCTCGGTTGCTAGACAACCCAGCCCCACAAGCTAAAAGAATCACTAAGCCAATACCAAAAGCAAATCCGGCTCCTTAGCAACTTTACGGACTCAAACCCGAAAGCCAGCAAGGAGTGAAAGCCCTAACACCAGGCCCCGAAGCCCTAACGCCTACAAACCTTTATGGAGTTCATGTAGACTCGTCATATCTCCTCATAAACCCTAAACCCCTAAACCCCTAAACGCTAAACCCAAACCCCTTTAAGCCCTAAACCATAATTAAACCCCTAAACCCTAAACCCCTAAACCCTACGGCCTGAAACCCTAAACTCTATAGATCCCTTTAAAGGACCCCCTTATAGATCCTTTTAAAGGAACCCTTATGGATCCCTTTAAAGAAACCCTAGATTTCCGTCAAGGACCAACGACCCCTATACTTGAACACTCGAAACCGAAAGATTCGAGGATCTGCCTCTGGAGGATGTCTGTAAAATACAGATATAGGAGCCTGAGTAGGTAGAATTCGATCCTTAGTAGCTGAGTGGATACGCTTTACACTTTTTGGGGATAATACTACCCACTAAAACCAAAAGTGTACACTTTTGGTGGCTTATGAATTCAGCAACTAAGGATGATCGCAAACTAGAATCAGGAACCCTAATGAGCAGTATCTATGTTCAGGGTCACTGACTTCATGTCATTTTCAGGGTTTAGGGTTTGGGGTATGTTTCACTGCATGAGCTCCACAACTCCACCCGGTTCATGATTCTCCTAGGGATACCCCAGGGCTCCCATTGCCTTGAGTTTTGAGGGAGTGGTCACCCTTTGGCTCTTGCCTTCGATTGCTCTTGCACTACTTGCAACACTGAGTTTAAGGGTCCAAGTAGTCCTTCGGTTGATGGACAAAATCCTGCATTACCCAGGAATATACCATAATTCCCATAGTTTAGGGTCCTTAGTAAGTCATGCAGGATTTTGTCCATCAACAGTTATTCATGGTTTCTGATACCTAAAGTACTGGGCCCCTAAACCCTAAACCCTAAAGTTATAACAAGGAGTACTTGGATCCTCTGGGTGTCCTATGGTACCCCTTTTTTTAAAGGAAACCCTAAACCATAATGGTAGCCCTAAGGGTCCAAAGGACCCAATAATTAGGTACTTGGGTTTAGGATAGTAGATAAGTAGCTCAATATTTAAGAGAGTATATGATTATTAGATACTTGGACCCTTAGGGTAGTATATATGGACACTTTGGGCTTTGGGGCAGGCTTTTATCTTCCTCTACCTGCCGATGTTCTTGACCAATGCCGTGGCAAACCTTGACTTGGGCCTACGCCGCTCTGGCCGAGTTGAGGGGTTTAGGGGTTTAGGGTTTAGGGGTTTAGGGTTTCAGTTCGCCGCGGCATCGAGGGCACG
Source organism: Symbiodinium sp. clade A Y106 (assembly GCA_003297005.1). Classification (NCBI taxonomy): domain Eukaryota; class Dinophyceae; order Suessiales; family Symbiodiniaceae; genus Symbiodinium; species Symbiodinium sp. clade A. Next base: position 68,582 of record BGNK01002711.1, read on the forward strand.
GGGTTTCGGGGCTTAGGATTCAGGAGCTTCGGATTGGTGGAACAATTCTGTGATATGGCTTTGTGAGTTTGGTTGGGTTGTTTTAAGGTAAGGCTATGTCCTCTGCACTGCGAGGATTTGGGGCAATGCCGATGCTTTGTACTTCGTGATTTGGAGTCAGGGTGTATATAAGGCTTAAGCGTAAATGCAGAGTCGACGTAGTCGTAGGCACATTTGGGGTGATGTACATGTCGCGATGCCGAACCCCAAACCTAAACCCTGTACGGCCGTTGGGTTACAGTAGAAGCCCAAAAGTTGGAAACCCATTAGCCTCCATCCTCAAGAGTAATATATAGGGAATCCCAGCACTATTTGGCCTTAATCCGGTTTCCAACTTTATGGGGTTTGCCATAGAAGTTTACAGGGTTTGCCGGTTCGCAGAGTGTCAGTGGATATGGCTTTTCCAGGTTTCCAAGTCCAGTTAGGTTTTAGGATTGATGAGCCTCAGCAGCCTCCCTAGAAGCCACGTTGGCTGTGCAGCAACTTATGTCTTTGCGCTCTGTTTTGGAGTTTTTCTCTTGGACAAAAGTAAACTTACGTTGCGAATCTACGCAGTCAGTTATTTCATAGCGGTAGACTAAAGTACAGTAACCGTTAACCCATGAACAGGTCTGCGGACGCAGAGTCTGAAAGGGTGTACCTCATCGTATTGAGGGTTTGAACGTTTAGGGTACAACCTACTCCTTGCAGGTTTTTCCTAAGATACTTAATACCATGTTGACATGGACCCTGCGACAACGAGTAGGCTTCGATAGCTCAAGGTGGGGCTAAGCCCAGAGGTACCTTCATACGTTCTTCATCCTTGGGTTCCTATTGAAAGTGTGAAAATTGGAGAAGGGAAGCCTCATTGTGGAGAGGACACTGGGAACCTAGCTTGTAAAAGCCCTGAAAACATTGTAAACATCTCATTCAAATCCTGCAAAACTGCACGACAGCCTATGATACCCCGTAAAACCCTGCTTAGAACGACCCCTCTCAAAGCCCCAACTCCAAAGCCCTCTCTTGCCAGGGCGCGGACTCCAATTCCTGGTGGAGCTTTACAACAAGCGCCTTGGCGATCGGCGTTTCGGGGTAGAGGAACCCCTCTGATAGGGTTTGGGCTTTAGGTGTTTTATTGGGGGGTTTTGGTGATTAGGTGTTTTTTTGGGGGTATGCGGGTTCCTTAAGCGAGTTCCGTCGAAATCCATAAGGTTTCTAGACAGGTCTAGAACTAAGGACATGATGCTAAGGGATCTCAGGGGGCTTTTTGGTGAGGATTCGGTAATGTAGTATAATGTAGGAACCTGATTAAGCAACCTTGGGCCTTTATTGGGGTTCCTTATTTGGATCTTACTAGTTTGGGGTCATAGGCCCAGGGTTTCTTAATCAGGTTCCTACATTAAGGGGTTGAGCAAGCTGAGGGCCTAGGTGTTACACACAGTATCCTCCTCGATTTGGCAGGGGCAGGTCCACAGATGCTCTCGCCTGCGCTTTCCACCCTAACCGTTACACTACACCCTAATAAAAAAGCAGCTGTTATTTCTCGGCATCCACCGTGACGAAAAAAACCACCAAACGCCACGGTTACAGGCCCACACGTTCCTTGACCACTTAGGCACGGTTTGGGGTTTAAGGTTTAGGGCACTTAGGTTCAGGTTCAGGGCTTAGGGTCTATGACCCGGCCTGCTTTGAGACATCCACGCTTGGTCGGGGACCACTTCCTCACAACTACAGCCTAATGCAAACCCCAAGCTGTAAACCCGCCAACCCTGAATCTTGAACCCAAAACCCTAACAAGCCTAAGACCCATAGCCCCTCAACCATCCGCTGCACCATGAAGCCACCCACACACACACACACACACACAACAGAACATACATCCAGGCTGCTGATGCACCGCTGCCTCAGCGCGGAGGTATACACCGTCAAGGCCAGGTGAAGGGTTTTGGGAGTATAGGGGCCCTCAAGCCATCTGCATAGGGGTCTTATCTTCAAAAGGAAGGGTTCTATAATGTAGTATAACATAGTAAAATATAGTATAATGTAGTAAAAGGTCACAACAAGTTGTTTGCAACCGGCCATTCTGGTGGATTTAACAATTGTTCACAGTTCCAGAAAATTTATGAAGGGTCTCTTCAAGGCTTTGCAAAGTGTTCCGTACAGGTTTAAGGGTTCAAGTGCTCTACATCCGAAACTCCAGAGGTTTTTAGGGTTTAATGATGTCGGCAAAGCCGCGGGTCTTCAGAATCTGTATAGGGTTATGCTCCCCACTGTGGTTGTTAATATCATCGTCCTGGCATCATATGATGATGATGTTGATGATGATGATCGTCATCATCGTCATCATCACCATCATTATCACAATCCTCATCGTCCTGCTCCCCGTCCACGTCACTGTCGTCGTCGAAACCCAATGCCGTAAACCCTAAAAGTCAATCCCCAAACCCAAAACTAACATCCTGGACCCCAAACCCGCAACCCGAAACCCTAAATCCTAAACCCTAAACCCCAGATCCTAAACCCTGAACCCTAAATCCTATGAAACCTCAGAGCTTTATCTCAGTTTCCATTTCAAAGCAGACCTTCGAGCCCTGCGAACCCTAACTGTCGCTGGACTGTCGTTGAACGTTTACAGCCTAAAGCCCACACACGAAAACCCACCAGTCTGAAATTCCAAACCCTGAAAGCCGCAAACCCTGCAAACCCTAGACCCTTGACCCGACCTTAAATCCTTTGCCTCCTAGACACGCAGGGCCCACCCCTGCCCCTCGCCCCCGAAAAGGGGAGAAGTTGAGCAAAGACATAGACAAGACTGCTAAACCCAACAGTCCCTGAACCCAAACCCCGATTAAATCTACTTACAGCCTACATGTTAATCCCTAAACCCCAAACCCCAAACCCTAACCCCGAATCCAAAATCATGAACCCTAAACCCTAAACCCCAAATCCTAAACCCTAAACCCCGAAAGAACCCTTAAGGGTTCCCGAAAAAAGCCCTAACCCTTAAGGGTTCCCCCCAGAAAAAGCCCTTAACCCTCAAGGGTTCCCCAAAGAAAGCCCTAAAAAAGCCCTAACCCTTAAGGGTTCCCCCTGCCCCCAAAAGTCCTAACCCTTAAGGGTTCCCCCAAAAAAGCCCTAACCCTTAAGGGTTCCCCAAAAAAAGCCCTAACCCTTAAGGGTTCCCAAAAAAGCCCTAACCCTTATAAGGGTTCCCAAAAAAAGCCTTAACCCTTAAAGGCTAAACCCTGAACCCCCAAAAGGTGGATATCTCCTCGCTCGCGGCCTTAGCCAAAGAAGTCGATGACGACGCTGGGACGAAAGACTAAACAAAGAGGGTCCATATGGGTACGGTTAAGGTTTAGGGTTTAGGGCCATTTTTGGATACCTTAAATATCAGGTGCCGTAGTATAATAAGGACCCCAAAAGGGACCATAATGTTGACAACCACCCATATATATATATATATATATATACTACCATTGTGGAAGTAGGTCCCTATAAAGGGGTCATAACCTATAGGAGTTTAGGGTTTAGTGTCTGGAAGGTCCATATACTTTATATAATGATCGGCGGTCTCTTTACTTGGGCTTTCTGTTTTAAGCGGCTGTGTATAGGGATCCTTATTAGGGCTATATTCGGAAAGACGGAATAAAGAGGGTCCATGTATGGGAGTTTCCGAAAATTAGGGGTACCTTAAGGATCTATAAGGGTTCCTTTAAGGGTTCGTTCCTACAAGGGATCTATAGGGTTTAGGGTTTAGGTGTTTCCGAAAATTAGGGGTACCTTATTTTGGGGGTCCTTATGATAAGGATCCTACGATTTAGGGTACTGTATACCATTCTGGAATTAGGTCCCTATGAGCCCCCCAAGCCCGTTTAGGGTTTAGGGGTGGGGAGTGTAGGATTTGTAGTCAAGGGCTTGAGGATTCGAGTTTAGGATTCTCACAGGAGTTTTAAATTTTAGGCTGTTTTGGTTTAAGATTCGGGTCTCAGGCTTGAGGATTAGAATTGAGAGTTTATAGGATTCTAGGATGCCCAGTAGTACCCTTATTCCCTTTTTGTAGTCCTAGGTTCCTTATAAAAGGCCTAGGTTACTGTGCATCCTAGCACCCTAAACCTAAACCCTATCCTAGCACCCCAAACCCCAGAACCCTATAGTAGAAGCCAGAAAGTTGGAACATGGCTTTAGGAGGATTTTTTTGCTAGGATCCCTTATACTTTACATTAAGGGCATGAGGATACTAATGTTCCAACTTTCTGGCTTCTACTGTAGCTTACTGGGCATCCTAGGATTTTGACGTGCTTTAGGACTTTCGGATACCGAGTTGGTTAGGGACCAAAACAGGACATAAGCATAAGCATTCTATAGGGACATCCCTACCTTATTGGGCCTCATCTCTCATCATAAGGGGTTTTTGTATGGGATATCCCTATCCTGATTTTTGCTGATGTGCTTTTTTGGGGCCCTAGTTGAGGGTTATCAGTTTGTGGGGATTTAGGAAAGGCTTTGGAAGTAGCTTAGTTCCCCAATACGCAAGCTGTAAACTTTTTGGGTTCTTATAGTTTAGTAGGAATCGGAAAATTTAAGCTTGTATTTCTGTAGCTTATTGGGGTACTAAGCTCCCTAATTATGGAAACTTGAAACAGCCCTTCGAAAGCCCTATAATAAGTTAGAGTTCAGGACTTGAACGGTTTTAGGGCTTTAAGGTGTCGGGTTTAGAGTTTGTAGGTTTAGGGTCTGAGGGTTTGGGGTTTTAGGGTTTCGGGTTTAGGGTTTAGGGTTTTGGTTTAGAGTTTGGAGGTTTAGGGTCTGAGGGTTTCGGGTTTTAGGATCATTGGCGAGGGTTGCTTCAAGGTTTCCCTGAGGGGTCCATCTCCCTTTTTAAGGCGGTTCTTTCAAGGGTTGCGTTAAGGATCAAAAGCAGGGATTCCGTTAAGGATCTACTCGATAAACGTTCTTTAATAAGTCAGGGCTCGATAAAGGTTTCCAAAACGGTTCCTGTTAAAGGATCACACGGGTGCGATAAAGGCTGTAAAAGGGCTCAAGGATGTTGAGATTTGGTTTTAGGACCTTTACTCTTTGATACACACCCACCCCTCTAAGGGAACCAGCCCCCTCAAATTCAGGAGCATACCTCAAAGTGTAGACGGCTTACCAGTATAACTTATGTTCTAGAATCTATGGAATCCCTAAACCCTTGCCTTAGGGTAGGTCTTTCAAGGCAAGAAAACCAAACCCCAAATCCTGGAACTCCCCCTGAACCCTAAACCTTAAACGGCCCTAACCCCTAAACCCCAAGCCCCAACTCAGGTGCGGTTGCTCCGGCAATGCTTGGACTACTCACGCATCGTGCAGCACGCGCACGGAGTGACGGCTTCTTGCTTGCCTCTATGGGCAGTCCCAGCAAATCGGTGACCCGAACAAAGGTTTGGGGTTTGCAGGGTTTAGGGTTTAGGGCCCGGATACAGATCCTTCAATAGTGGGATCTAGATGGACGGATTGAGGGATGTGGGGATGGAGGGATGAAAGGGTGGAAGCATGTAAGGATGGAGGGATAGGTGGTGGCTACATAGCTATGTAGCCCGACAGGTGGATCGACAGATGGATACTTAGGTAGATTGGCTAGACAGGTAGATGGCGAGATACGCAGATAGGTCAATAAGCAGATAGGAAGATATGCAGATGGGTAGATGATAGTATAGGTAGATAGACAGAAGGATAGATACAGAAAGGTCGATGCAAAACGATCGAACAGGTTGCGCTGCACTGCTACCTGATAGCATCGGTAACGGTTTGGAAAGCAGTACCTGAACCCGACGCCCAAAACCGCCCCCCCTTGACCCCCCAAAGGCTAAACCCCGAACATTGCGAATTTGTTTCTTTAGCTATGCCGGAACTCCAAACCGTCAACCCGAATCCCTAAAGCTCAATAGATACTGTGGGGATTACCCAGAGGGCCCAATACCCCTTAATTAAGGAGTATACCTTAAATCATAATATTTAGTCCCTTATAGTTTAAGGCATATTCCTTAATTAAGGAGTATTGGGCTCTCTGGGTACCCCAAGAACCGAAACCCAATGAGGGCTTTTCGGGGAACACATCTGCCCGAAGGTTCTGCTCACTGCAGAGAGTTATCAAGTCCTCTCAGGCGTCGCCGGAGTGAAGAGCACACTTACCTTTGGTTAGTAGGGAATGGAGGAATGGGGTACAATTATAAGTACTATTACTACCATCCTTCCATTCCCTACTAACCAAAGGTAGGCACAAGGATCTAAGAAAAAGGTTTAGGGTTTAGGGGTGTAGGGTTTTAGGTGCAGCGTTTGAGGGCTTGGAGTTGAGGGCTGTAGGTTTTTAGGGTTGAGGGTTTTGGGGTTGGGGATAGTGATCTGTTGCGGTGAGGTTTTAGCCTGGGTTTTGGGGTTTCACTGGCGAACCGTTAAGAATTGTTAATATTCGGCAACGCCGCTTTGTCGAGATATTGACCGACAGTCTAGATGAACTAACCAGACCTTCCAACATCCCTTTATTAAGGAGTATACCTTACATCATATCAAGGATCCGATTTAAGGCATATTACAGACTTAAGGTGTAAGATTTAAGGTATATGACTCAATTAAGGGGTTTTGGAAGTTCTGAGTACAAATGAATTACTAATGCTTCTGACAGGTGTTTGAGGCTTTGGGGAGTGTCAGGTTGCGCAGCTGTGGATGTGGAGGACAGTAGTTTACTGTCCCAATAGTAGGTTCTTTTTACCTACTTGGGCCCCCAGAGTAGCTAGGGGATTGTTACTCGGAACTTTTGGATGCTTTAAGTTTTGAGGGTTAACGTTCCTCTAAACCGAAACCCCAAACCAAAACCCGTTCACCTTTCCAGTGTTCGCTTTGCAGTTCCTTGTTGCCAGGTGATTTGGGTGTTTGCAAGGGCTTATCGGATTTGATAGCGGTTCCGTACAGGGTTTATCAGGGTTCTGTAAGAAGGTTTTTTGAGGTGAGTCTTGTGAAGAGCATTGTTACATATTCACAAGCAGTTACAACTCACAACTACCCTAACATCAATGTACGTATGTTGCGGTATTTGCACCCGGATTCCCACCTATTCATGACACCACACGCTCCTAAAAGTCGCTTCACCCCCTGGGCCCTTGGGTTTACGGTTTAGGACACCGACGCCGCAAACCCTAAACCCGAAGCCCTGAACCCTAGAAGACCTAGTCTCGAAGCCCGAAACCCTAACCCAAAAACCATACTTTGGAGGCCAACTTGTGAACGAGAACCGAAGTCCCTTGGATTGCGTGTTGTAAGGTTCGGGCTAGGAAGGGTGGAGGTTAAAGGCTTGTATGTGTCTATCTCTCTCTCTGTCTGCATGTGTGTGTGTGTGTGCGGCAGTCCTGTTTTTTAAGGATTCTGAGTTGTATGCTATTATACATCATTTGGTCAATGGACAGTTGAATGCAGAGGAAATGCATGGGGCTGGCAGCCTATTCCGTGATGCTAGCCAACGAAGCTAGTGGAATAGGTGATGGACGCATAGCTCTGTACCTGCATCAAGTTTCACTTGCCCAGCCTTGTCATGATTCATGCATATATTCAGGCTTGAGGTCCAATGTTCGAGGTGTTGTGTCTATTGTCTTGTGGTTCAAAAGGCTCCGTTAATCATGTCTAAGCCATATTTTACTGGTAGATGATGACGACAATCAGATCAAGAAGTGAAGAAAGGAGGAAATGAGGAGGAGGAGACAACCGGCACCGACCGGGATCTACGCGCGCGTGTGTGTGTGCGCGCGCGCGTGTGTGTGTGTGTGTGTTTGTGTGTGCGTGTGTGTGTGTGTCTGTGTGTCTGTTTGTCTGTGTGTCTGTGTGTCTGTGTGTCTGTGTGTCTGTGTGTCTGTGCGTCTGTGTGTCTGTGTGTCTGTGTCTGTGTGTGGGGGGGTGGGGGATGAGGGTGGGTGAGTGGGTCGTTTATTTGTCGGGTCGATTCTAGAGCATTGCATTATTACCGAAACAGGTTGAAGTTTTGGGGTTTGGGGTTGATCAACAAATTCGGGGTTTCGGTCGGTGCGGTTCAGAAGTTCGGAGTTTGGGGTTCAAGGTGTACAGCTTGAATGATCAGGGGCTCAACTGGAAATTCCCCTCATTCTTGAATATTACAAACCCCATTAAGGTAATTAGGGGCGTAAATAATTGCCAATACTTAGAGTTTCTTAATAATTATACCTTTACGAAAATATACCCGAACCCTATTCGTATGTTGTGGCCCCCAAGACGTCGACTCACGAGCGAAACTCTATAAACCCAAACCCTTCGCCCTTCACGGCTTAAGCCGTTCTGAGTGTAGGCTTGGGGACCGAAAGCCCTACTACTCGAATAGTAGGGTTGTAGGTCCCAGCACTGCCCCGAATCGTTTTGTTTGGTGCCGGAGCCCCTACCTACCACTTTTGCGGCATTCCACCCTGAATCCTCAATCCTGAAAATCCAGACCCCTTAACCCTATAAACCCTAAGAGCCCTGTAAACCCTGTAAGCCCTATAAGCCCAAAAAAAACCTTGTAAACCCTCTAAACCCATTTCCCAGGTGCCGATCTGCTTGAGATGATGATGGCGCAGCAGCGAAGAATTGAGGCCGGACGAAGCTCCCGACAGGATTTCCCCCCAAGGGTCCCTTTAAAGGATCCAATAAAGGGGATCTATAAGGGTTCCTTTAACGGGTTTAGAGTTTCGGGGATTCTGGGTGTCCTACCCCAAGGGTCCGAAGGATCCAATAATTAGGCATTTGGGTTCAGGATAGTAGTTATGTAGGTTACTATTTTGGAGAGTATATGATAATTAGGTACTTGGACCCTTCGGGTTTGCGTGTGTTTGGGGCTCAGGATCGGAGGAGGTGGTCGGGTTGACGTGTAGGGGTTTCAGGGCTTGAGGGTTCAAGGTCAAAGGTTCGGCTTACCTATAGGATCATACCCTACCCCTTTTTGAAGGTACCTACTTTTCTATTTAGGAGATCCTAACCATAAAACTAGGTAACCTAAAAAAGGGGTAGGGTATGACCCTCTAGGTATGTGAGTGGATCATGTTCGGGAGTTCAGAGGGATACTGGCACATCTACTCCCCAAATGCCAGCTGCAATTCCCAGAATAAACTCAATCACATTATTCGTACTTGATTGTTGAGCTGCCCGTTTACCTCAAGGCTCCAAAAAGCTGTAAGGTTTCTTTCAAGAACTCCTTAACATACAAGCAAGGCTTGAAGGACCCACAGTTGCAGTCTTTGTGGAGGCCCAAAGACCGTATGGTTGGAATAATCAGTACATGATCGTATTTGTATTCCGTAAAATTCGTATAATTTTTAGTCCTTCTATTGATTGCTTAAAAGAGCCATTCAACAGGTAGGTGCTTTAGGATGTTATGGGTTTGGGTGTTGCAGGGGTTCGCCAGGGGTTCGAGAAAGTTCTCCAGAATCAAGACATAGTATGATTCCTACAGATTGCGGTCCTCATCGAAACCCTAAACAAACCCTCCTATAGTCTCCATTGTAGTTCCCTTTTTTGGTTAACCAAAATCTCTATTATAGGATCCTAACCATAAAACTGGTCAACCGAAAAAAGGAACTCTAATCCCAAAAGTCTGAAGGAAGCGGTGCTCCAGAAGGGCAAGGGTCCACGACGCTCGTCTTTTCCGGAGGTCATGGCTTAAAAGGCTTGTAATGTTTAGGGCCTGGGTTTAAGTTAAGGGTTTAGGCTTAGGATTGAAAAGGGCTGTAATGTGTAGGGCTAAGGCCTCAGGGTTTTCTGTGACTTTCATTGGGCCTGGGTTTTTGCAAACCACGTTTACACAGTTCTTCTTCGCGATATTGCTCTCACATTGGTTGGTTAAAGTGGTTCCTTTCCAGAGCCCACCAGGGACATACAAGGCCAACCGTATGACATCACCATACATAGCTGGATTAGGGTTTAAGGGTTTAGGATTTACTGTTACTGTTTAGGGTGCTTGCCCCTAGGGCGCAGGGGCACCAGGGGCTGCAATCCTTAGAGACCAGAACCTCCGTCCCTTACCGTCTCAAGCCAGCACTTGGAGAACCATGAAGCCCCACACCTGAGCCCTCAATCAAGAACCTTAATTATAAATGCCCCAGATCCCAAAACAAAGACAGGAGATAACATTGGTGGAAGGTCTGGGTCCACCAGTAGTACCCTTTTTGCCTTCTTCATTTTCGACTTCCACTGCACAAGTCCCTACATGTTTTGGAACTTATGCAGACCCTACAAAACCCTAAGCCCCGAACCCTAAACCGTAAACCCTACCCCAAGCGCTAAGATCTCGAATGCTGGGGTATATACACCCGCGGATCGACCCGAGGACAGGCAGTACTCCTGCGGCGTGCCTCGACGCAGCAATCGAATAATGAGCAGGTTGTTTCGGACTCCTTCTGATCCTTGGGTGGGCCCGCCTGTTACCTTTCTTAGAAGCTGATTTCGGGAGTGTACCACCATTGCCAGTTATAGCATATTTGCAGGGACTTGAAGAGGTTATCGGGCTTTAGCCCTAAACCCTAAACCCTAAACCCTAAAACCCTAAACCCTAAACCCTAGAGTCAAACTTTCCGTGGACACGGGTTCTGCGTACGTTAAGCCGCAAAAACCTCAGGAGGGGCCGGGGCCCAGGGGGCGGGTGTTGACGCTTGAGGGTGATTTGACAAGATGGGAGTTTCCGAAAATTAGGGGTAATTACCTTATATTTGGGAGTCCTTAGAATAAGGATCCTACTATTTAGGGTACTATATTAGGGTCCCCCATTTTCGGAAACTCCCAGATTGTGCTGTGCTGTTAACAGAACAAACCACTTAAGCAGAAGCAGACGCTCAGATCACGACTGGTTACACTATTCAAGCCCAGCATGAAACACCTAAGTTAGGGTTTGGGGTTTACGTTTCAGGGTTTGGAGAGTTATGGAATTAGGTCCCGAAAACCATGACAAGGATGGTCTTGCAGGGCCTCATTCCATAATGGTAGCATATGCGGACCCTCTGGGTAAGCTTTGTGGACCATGGGTTAAGCGCTGCATTCCCAAAGTATCCAATAATCCCCTAAGGCTCTAAGGACGCATATTTTCAGGCTTTTGGGCCCAAAGACCATACTATATACGTCTTTTGGGCTGTTCTGAGCCTTAGGGATCAGGTACTCGGGATATTGGTTTCGTACCGTCGTGTTTCCGGGGCACAGTTAGACCCTCAGGGCAGGGTTGAAGGGCAGCAGAGTTGTGGTAAAACAGGATGTGGTGGAGAGTTCAGTTTCGGAGCGGACCCAGCCAAAATTGTTTGCCATGCTGTACCACATGCGCATCCCGGCATTTCTGCGAGGGATTAATGAAAAAAGCGCGACTTTCACTTTCTGCGGGAGCCTAGGATTCAAGTGGCCTGAACATGCTTGCACACCTTTCCTTTACCAATGCACTGTGCTTGATCTGACCAGCTCCTGAATCCTGAAGCGAAGCTCCTAAACCCAAGTCCGAAGACCTTAGGTGTGCAGTCCTATAAGCTTAGTAGCTGAGTGGATACACTTTACACTTTTGGGATAATATCACCCACTATAAAACTAAAAGTGTACACTTTTGGGGGCTTATGAACTCAGCAACTAAGTAAGCCTGAGGGTGTATAATAATATAGGAGTCTGGGTACATAGTAGTATTAGAGTGTAGGGTTCAGCTTTTTGACAGCCCCATCATGGGCTCCTTGAGGTTTTGGAGGGTTCTAGTTGGATTTAGGGATAGCTAGTCATAGTCTCCCTTGCAGCCCTTACGACTCTGGCAGAGTGCATCCAAAGCCCTTTTGTGATGTTGGTAGAATTGAAGGACTCGCACTAGCTGTCGAAATGACTACTGCTCATTTAGTCATATACTGTCCTAAATGCTAGCCTGCAGTTACGACGACTTTATTCCAAGTAGTACCCTCCATTACTGGGCGCTTAGACGTTTAGGCTTGCATCCAACTTTCCCAAAACTTTATAGTATAGATACTTAAGCCTGAAAGGAGTCCCTCTATAGGTACTTTAAGGCCTAAGTAAGTATCTATTATATACTATATGGGTACATGGAGCCTTAGGGCTTGGGAATGCCTCAAAGAGCGGCAGCTGGGAATGCCCTTGACCAATGACTTTGTGTCCTCACACTCCCAAAGCTAAACACGATAATATAGGGGCTTAAATAATTAGAATAGGGGCTCCTTTAAAGGGTTCCTTAGAAGGGATCTTTAGTAGCGGTCTATAGCGTAGGGGCCTCAATAATTACCAATAATTACTATTTTGGGGGGTTCCTTATTATAATTGTGGTATAATGGGCCCCCAAACCCTATTCTGACAATTAAGGCCCTTATGTTACACCCAGGGCCCTAGAATTGTTCCGGTCCGACTCCAAGCCCGTAGTTCTGAAGCCCTTCAACTTTGAACCCTGAACCCAGCACTGCAAACCGTCAACCCTAATATTATCCCTAACCTCAAAACCTTGATTATTAAGGCCCCTATATCATAAACACACTACTAATAGATACCTTATAGTAACCCTTATATAGAGCCTTTTAAAGGAACCTTATTCTACTTCCCTAACCTCAAAACCTTGTGGAACCCCTCCATAAACCATCCTGCACCCACAATCCTAGTCCCCGAGAGCCCTACACACCCACTTCTTGTGTTTAGGGGTTTAGGCTAAATAGGGGTTTAGGGTTTAGGGGTTTAGGGTTTAGGGTTTAGGGTTTGGGGTTTGGGGTTTCTCAAGACTCCACCACCCTCAGGCTTACCAGTAATGATTTTGGTCAACCAAAAAAGGAACTACAATGGAGACTCTAGGTAGGGTTTGGGGAGTAGGGTTTGTACCTGGACCCCAAAACTATGTAGAACAATAGCCTTTTATAGGTTTGGGGCCATTATTTTTCCCTACTTTGGGGGGTCTAGGTAATGTAGACTGAACCCCTCTCCCGGAAGTAGACTGCAGTAGGGATCCTGCTATTTATTGAGGTCTGTAAAGAAAGGAAGTTCGTTACTTAGAGGTTTGCATTGCTAGGCTCTCTTCGGGATAGCTGCTAGGAACTAGGACTTGCACTTGTTGGGTTTGGGTTTGGGGTTTAGGGATTGTTTGTCGGGATATGTTTTTAGAAAGTGGCTCGCAGTTTAGCCTGTAGAAGGGCTCCGGCTGTTAGCTAGCCTTAGGCTGACAAGCACTCAAACTTGAAAACCCCTGCGATTTCCTAGGCTCCCTCTGCGTGTAGGTTTGCACCGCACTCCGAAGCACCTTCCCGAAAGGGATAGGTCAGGATCGACGAACGAACCGATGTGTGCTGCCGACGCATGATCTGGTTTTGGTTTGAAAAGAAGTTTAATCATTGTTGACCCTAAACCTAGGCAAAACTATATCGTATGTGAGTATTTTGCAGAACTCTCAATTCCTACAGAGCCCGCAACTTCGAGTTATACGCTGTCTGCGACCTTCCCACGCCAACTAGCGGTTTTGGGTTTAGGGTTCAGGGGCTTTTAACATAGGCCCTACACCACAATTCCGAGCCCAAACATTTGGCAAACGGCTCTGTGCCTAATTCCTACGATCCTAGAGACGATGATCCCCGGGCCATCACCACCCCAAGGAATCCAAGATCCCCCCCCAATTATCCGCAGTGTTTTCGCTATTAAGATTGAGTTTTAGCATCTGTTCTTTATGTGTTAACATATATCCATCATGCTTTGCCTTTGCACTTGTTGTTCAGTGGTTTCCGTTCCTACCAGGGTCATGAAGATCAGATCACTGTTACGAAAAACGATTTTCAACAATGCTCAGCGGGCATCAAAAACAAATCAACACTCAAGTTGACACCCACATCCCTAAACCCATATGACAGAGTGCATTCCTGAATGACGCTGCTGTGCAGACTGGTACATGGTCGAACGAGCAACCCTAAGCCTAAATTCTCTAAACTATTATTACATAGCCAAAGAAAAGTTGAGAACAAACCCAGCAGAGTTCGCTTCAGTCTTGCAAATTCTTAGTCTTGAGGCTGAACGGCTTGCCAGAACCGGGCCTAGTCTGACTATTTGGGTTTAGGGCTTTCGGGTTGAGGGTTTACGGCTCTGGGGGGATGGTGGAACCCCAATCTTAAGCCTCAAACCCACAACCCTGACCATGTGTCTGAAGCACTAGAACGAATGTCCTCATACAGTCCCTACAAAACTATACTAGGAGATACATATACTGCGTAAGGGCCTTGATACATTATACGGCCACGAGACCGGGCATGTTTGGCCAGCAGCTCACACGCCAATGACACGCGTTGGGGCAGGCAGCCTTGCATGTCTATTCCTGCCTGCTGTTTCAACGCAGACTGGCCACAAATGCACACCTCGCAATGCCACAACAGAGCATAGATGTAGACCACTGAGCGTACTCCCTAGCATTCCGCACATCTGACGCACAGAAAGATGTTGTAGACCTGGGATACAGGGATGTTGGGTCGTCCGACTTGGGATTTAAGGTTTCGCAATGATGTTGTAATCTTGAGACTTCGTTGAAGGTTAGCAGAGTTGCTGCCAAGTTCTCAAGTACCTGAAAGCGCAAGTGACACCGAAACCCTAGAGTCATGTAAGCCATCATGTGGCATCCTGAAAAGAAGAATCCTAAAAGCGGCCCTAATTTGGAGAACAAGCTATCTCGAGATATGAAAGGCACGTGTCTGCGACATGTGTTGTGTTTTGTTTAAGTCTCTTAGGAGGTGTCCCGTGCTTAGGATGTGGTAACTTCGGGCTTGAGAGGGAGATTTCATACTTAAAGGATCATGGGACTTAGTAACTTTTATTAAAGGGTTCCTTAAAGGGTTCTAGATCCAGAATAAGGGATCTATGGGGGTTTAGGGATTAAGGATCATGGGACTTAGTAACTCGGGTTATGATTAGGGTAACTATACTTATAACTACTTGTAACCCCAGTTAGAGTACTTATAACCGTGCTTTCTAAGTCCCATGACCCTCCTTATAGAAGTCTTATAGAAACTCTATAGATCCCTTATAGATCCTTTTAAGGAACCCTTTAAGGAGCATTACTTAAATTACTTACTAAGTCCCATGACCCTCCAAGTAGTGGTCCTTTAAGGGATCCATAGTGAATCATAAGGGCTATAGGGTTTAGGGTTTAGGGGTCTCCAATATCCCTTAATTAAGGAATGTACCTTAAAATAGTAGGATCATCCCCCTCCAAGTGGGGTTTCGGGGTTACGGTTTGAGGCTTCAGGGGCCTGGGGCCTAGGGATTTCGGTCACAAGGTTTCGAGTCTCCGAGTTGTAGGTGTTTAGGGTTTAGGGTTTAGGGTTTAGGGTTTGGGTTTTGGGTTTAGGTTTAGGGTTTAGGGTTCCTCGGAGAGTAGCCCTTACCCGAGAGTGACTCGAACTTGCAGCACTCGCAAGAGGTCCTCTTGCGGTGGCATTCGTGGCCAGCCCGGCCTCTGCAAAATGCAAGCCTGATACTGCTGACGCACGCACACTGATACAAGTCCGCCGCAGTTCTTGCAGATGGTTGGGCCACAAGACTGCAATAAAGCATGAATCTAAGTCCTAGACTAGACCCAAAAACCCAAGACCCCAACCGCATAGATCCAAGCCCGAAGCCTCTAAACCCTCATGTAAGCCTTCAAAACCAAGTGATTCTGAAAAGCAGGGAGCTCTATACCATTAATATAGGGGCCTAAATAGTTGCCAATACTATTCTTTTTTTTTTTTGGGGGGGGGTCATTATTATAATATTAGTATAATATACCCCAACACCCTATTCTAATTATTAAGGCCCCTATGGTATGTTATGAAATCCCGATACGAGAACTGCACCTTGACCCCGTTTAGGGCATGTTTCGTCAATAAGGAGCTCCCACCTCAGACTTCAGACGCAGAAGGACCCCATACAGTTGAAATATTCGAAAGACGAGGGCTCTTTACTTAGCGGATTCCATAATCAATATTTCGAGAGGTTTAAAAGGCCTCAGCAAAGGTGCTTGTAACCTAACTTACCAAGTCACCTGATCCTTTGAGTAAGGTTTAGAGTTTAGGCCATTACACATGGTAGAGGCTGTTTAGCTCCTTAAAGCCGTAACTGCAAGCTGCCATAGAGAGCCACAGTTGTGCCTTGTTGCGACGGAGCGCATATCTAAACTCCCAACCCTCAATGCAGAACCCTAAAATCCTAAACGTTAAACACCGCTGTGGAATGGGCTTCAGGGTATGATCTCCAGCAGGGCTCAAAGTTCTTTGGGGGGTCGTTTGCGCTAGTTTCTGTTTCTATCGTTTTGCAAGGGTACCGAGTTCAGTATAGTGAAGGGTTCAAGGACAGAACTCGTAGAGTTCCTATAACATGTACTTGGGACCTTCTGGGTTAGGTTAGATCATTAGCTTGTGCCTATCTGTGGAAGGGCGCTTGTGGCCTGAAACCTGGCGAGATTGCTGCAGATTGCGGGTTCGCTGACCCCGGGAACCCTTACGGTGTAGGGCTGCGAAAATCTACAGGTTCTGAAGCACTTGCGGTTTACGTTTTCGCAGGTCTTGGCATGGACTTCTTCAATTCGGGAGTTATTTTTCTTACAGGTGAACAATATATATATATATATATCACTACTATCATCACTAATTACTATTGAAAATATTCTGCTTAAGCCTTTGCAACTGCCTCCGCATGACAGTTCCCTGGGTCGTTGGATCGTGTTCACTCCAGAAAGAAGTGGCTCCCAGAGCAGGCGATGTCCAGTATCCTTGACAGTCCTAAACCCTAAACCATAACCTTCCCTACCACAGCCCTAAACTGGTTTAGGAGTTTAAAACTCCTAAACCCTAAACCCTAAACCGGTTTAGGGTGTAGGGTTTAGGGTCCTAAACCCTAAACCATAACCTTCCCTAAACTCCACAGCCCTAAAACATGTGTCATTGCCAACCCCCCCACNCCCCACCAGCCCTCAATAGCCGCGCTCGAAGCCTACTAAACTCCTAAACCCCAAAACTCCTAAACTTCCCTGAACTCCTAAGGGTTTAAGGGTTTAGGCTTCCCTAAACCCTAAGCCCTGAACTCCGAAACCCCAAGCTTCCCTAAACTTTAAACAGGACCCTAATTTAGAGGCCTACCCATATTATAACTACCCAACTCTCCAACCTTAAACCCTACCTTAACCCTGAAGAACCTACCTTTTTTGGGTTCCTTACTATGATTTCGTTGTATAGGTCCTTAAAAAGGTAGGTTCTTCAGGGTTAATGTAAACCCTAAACCCTAAACCCAACTCTCCAACCTTAAACCCTAAACCCCAACCCGCCATCCCCACAGGATATCCCCGAAGAACGTGGCTACAACCGTTCGAAAACCCCCAATCCCCCAAGCAGGGTTTAGGGTTTAGGGGTTAAAACTGAATGTGAACCCTAAACATCTCTACGCGAAACACCATGAGCCCTGAGTCTACTGAGTTTCCCGAATTATAAGTATCTACTGTTAAGGTACATGGAGCCTTTGGGTAATGAGACCCTATGAATGCACATCCTTTCAATTAAGCCTGCTTAGGAGTTGAGCAGAGCCCCGTTTACCCATCAATCCGCGCTGCCAAAAACAGGGTCGCAGGGATCTGCATCTAGTGTTTAGGATTTTACTATAGTGGCCGAAAAAATGACCAATCCTAATTTAAGGGGTTCCTTATTATGATTATGGTATAATATATCCCAAAGCCCTGAGCCCTTTATTAAAATTTAAAGGGAACCCTATCCTAATTACAGTAAACCCCATAAAGTTGGAAACCGGATTAAGGCCAAATAGTGCTGGGATTCCATTGACACTGTTGATGGACAAAATCCAGCATGACCCTAAGGACCCTAAACTATGGGAATTATGGTATATTCCTTATAATGGGTAATGCAGGATTTTGTCCATCAGCCGCATTACTCTTAAGGATTGAGGCTATTGGGTTTCCAACTCTTGAGCTTCTACTGTATTAAGGCCCCAATCGTAGGTTACGGTTACTACGAGGGCCTCCGGGGTCTTTTTTGCTGTATAGGCTAGGTAGCGCTTTTGGGACATTTTATATTTTCCCTTCTTGGGCTTAAGAGGATCTTATTTACCCTAAAACCCCAAACCCAAACCCTAAACCCTGAACCCTAAACCCTAAAACCTTTTCAAAAGCCTGAAAAGCCCCACCTAGTAGGGTTTGTAGGTTCGTTGTCTACGACGTGTTGGCTTCAGAGGGCCTAGGGTTCAGGGTTTAGGGTTCCGGGTTTAGGGTTTAGGGTTCAGGGTTTAGGGTTTAGAGGGTTTTCGTGAATCAGAAGTCTCAAATTTGTATGGTACAGTGGAGAGGATTGCAGTCACCAGGGATCACAAGTTGGGGACTAAGTTAGGGTCCTAAGGACTCATGTCGGAACGGGTGATGGGCCCGACAGGAGCGGTTTAATGTTTGGGGTTGCCAGAATTTGGGCACGGGATTGGAGTTGATGATGGCGCTTGTTTCGTCGAAGTCCAAAAGAAGATGCCAATGGAGGCATGAAATATTGGGAACCGTGTCCCTCATTGTCATATCACTACATTTGTCAATCCATGATGAACTCCAACACGCCATTCTGACTATTGATGCCCCTAGATTTCCTCAACCCCCTGCGCCTCAACCCAAGTTCTCTCGCACCTGGGCCTCAATGAATAGTCTCCTTGCCATGTCTTTCTCCTAGCTTTTATACAATGCATAGATACAGTTGCATACAGTTACATGACTAAACACGCGCAGTTACTCATAGATATCTGGAAAAGCCTTGCAAAACGGAATACAAGACGAAAGCTAACGCCGAAAACCAAAATCCCAACACCCCGCCGCAGATGCCTTCGTCGACGATCTCATCACAAGTGATGAAAGACATGAGACTCCCGACCTATTCCTCTTCCTCAGAGGGTGCGTACAGACTACTCTAGCCTTAAGAGTCCATGTGCCCAAATAGTGACGACTTTATTAAAAGCAGTCCCTAGGTAGGTACTCTGTGGCCAAAGTATATACTATACTATATGGCTACATGCGCCCTTATTAGAGATAGGAGCTTGATCAAGAAACCTTCACTTTGGTAGGTGATCCGAATATTTGGGGATATGGGAAGCGTCTTCGTAACCAGGTTGCTACATTACCATCATGGAAGTTTCAGGGTCTAATGGTAGCTTTCCTGAAGCAAATCTGAAAGCAAAAATCCCAGAATAGATCATTCAATGCACCTAATATACTAGGATGAGGATCCTTATTGCCAGGAACCCTATCGCGGATGTCCAATCTTCAGACACCCCATGCAAGCAATCAGGTCTTCTCAATTTTGGCTTCGCGAGCCTGTGATCTTCTTGCAGGGTATCTAGTCTGCCAAGCAGAGCAAAGCCGATAGAAACTTCCCCAGAGGGTCCAAGTACTCCTTATTATATTATAGGACTTTAGAGCCTTTTTAGGTATCAGAACCATAAACAAGGACTACTTGGACCCGTAGGGTTCATGAACACCAAACCGCAAACACCACGTCAGCTCTTCAGGTTTACCTGCGGCTTTCAGCTGCCTAGTATTGAGGAGGTCATCCGCTAGAACTAGCAGATTACCTTGGGCCCAAAAGCCTTAAAATATGCGTCCTTAGAGCCTTAGGGTTAGGATTGAGGAAGAATGGTTTTGGGGTTAGAGTTTAGGATGTAGAGCAGGTAGCCCTGAGGCTCTAAGGCTCTAAGGACGCATATTTTAAGGCTTTTGGGCCCAAAGACCATACTATATAAGGCTTTTGGGCTCTTTTGAGCCTTAGGGTAGGAGATCTGTACAGACTGGTGTTGCTTGTCGTTTCACCCTGCCTCGCGCATAGGCCAGCAAGCGACGTCGCGGTGGCAAAGTTTCGCTATGGTGGCATGCCAACTGTCCAGGGGCCTAGCCGTGCAGGGTTCAAGGTTGGTGGCAAGTGAGTCTGTTGCAGGAGACATACAGCCGTCCCACTCTGACACCAGCACACTCGTAAGCATGGTCATCCCACACTCTTTTAGCATCAAAACAGGGAAACATATGCCTTCAACCCTAAACTCCGAAACTTAAACCCCAGCCCTAACCCAAACCATTTTGGGAAACACCTGGAATGTCGATATCGAGATCCCCCAAGGTAGGCCAAAAAGAGATAGTGCGAAGCGAAGAGTCTTCACCCAAACCCAAAAACTGAACTGGAAATGTTCTGCTGAAGGCTTAGAGAGGGCTTCCAAAGTCGGGGGGCCTCATATAGCTGGGGTTGAGGGTTGATGTTTTTTCCTACATGCCACATCCGAAAGAACACCGCGCCCGAAACTGCCAGAGCCGCAGGCCGTGGGAACGCTGCCTGCCACCCTCGCAGCCCTAGCCGGACGCTTGAGGGACTCAGGGAGATGTGGTCGTCCATAGATCAATATGGGAGTTTCCGAAAATTAGGGGGTACCTTATTTTGGGGTCCTTATAACAAGGATCCTACTATTTAGGGTACTATATTTGGGTCCCCTATTTTCGGAAACTCCCATATTAACCCTACATCCTGGACCCGCAACCTTAGACCCTGAACCCCCTAAACCCGAAAGTCTGTGGCTGTTTGGGGCGTTACAGGTCTTTCATCAAGTACGGGAGCTAGCAGTGGGCAATTGCACATGATCATCCTTGGTATCCATGGTGGCGCCATCAATCTTTGCTCGGTACAACTCAGATGAGCCCTTGGGCTCATTTGCGGAGAGAGAGGAGTGGATTGTCCTCCTCGTGATGTTTTCATCGAAGCAGCTACTGAACTTCGTGCCATTGCATTGCCAATCCGCAGAACCCTAGCTTACATGCCATGATGACTAGCGCGAAGACGCAAATCGAGGCAGTGCCCCAAACTCTCATGGAGCCCTTTAAGGTATCCTTCAACTAAACCCTTATGGAACCCGCAAACTGGTCGAGAAGTGGTCATGATCATGCAAGCCTCAACATGCCCCTCTGACTGCTTAGGTGTTCTTCTATTAGGTGCGAGGCGTTTCCTTACCTGGTACCCCAAACCCCTACTCTCATTGTTTAGGCCCATTCATTCACAAGTTATCAAAGTTTTCGGTCTGTAGGACGAACAGATGGGACGGGTGACCGGTATGTTCTGCAACTTACAAACCGGGGCCCTTTATTACTATATAAGGTGTATTCCCGAGTTAGAGTGAGTAACATGTGGATCCTATATGGGTGGTTGTCAAAATTATGGTCCCTCTTTGGGTTCCTATTACAATACGGCACCTATTATTTAGGGTACCCAGAAAGGGACCTTAACTTTGACAACTACCCATATAGCCTTATGTAAAACGTTGAGCGGTGCCGAGGGTTTTGTACTCGGGAGTGGCGTTAAAGCCGAGGTCCAATCTACCGTGCAGGATACATACGTACCCAGAGAGGCCAAGTATTTTTTAAAAATAGGACTACTTGGATCCGTACGGGGTAAATCTTTCGAATAATTGCCCATTCTATTCCCTAGGGTGCCTCATTATTTACGCTATAGCATCGCAAAGCCCGATCCTAACTCTGTGATTATATCCCTTTATGTCTGTACCGTCTACAAGTCGTCATCCTGAGTTGACGTTAGTGCTTGCTGTTAAATTTTGGTCTCGCAGGTAATAACTATCTACCCTTTCCTTAGTGAGCAAAGTATAAGTCTAACCCTCAACCCGACTCCAAGTCCTTGACATCCCAGAGTCCTTTGAATCTTCGTATAATGCAGAACATGACTATCTATATATATATATATATATTTATTTATTTATTTATTTATATAGTAGTCAACCAGGATCAACCGTCGCCATGCAGTGAAGTCTTGGGCGTTGAAGGAACTGAATGTATTGCTTGCTGGGCGTACGGTTTGGGGTTGAAAGCTTAGTCTTCAGAGCCTTTTGTCCGTCCGAGGCCTTTTGGGTGACCCTGAGTTGGGCCTCGCCAAAAATTTCTGATTTCGACTAGGAATCGGTCCGGATTTATGTTCTGGTTCGTAGTGGATCGTCCGATTGTGGATACTAGGGAGGAGAACTCGGTGACCACCGCTGCGGAGCTGAAGAAGGAGCATGTGCGTCGCGGGGAGCCGGGCAAGGGACTCACCGCGAAGGCTTTGGTGGCGGTGCGCAAGGCCATGCAGAGTGGACAGGACTCGTACAGGCAGAGGTACGGCGGGTCGCTGGGTCCTGGACAATACCATGGCCGAGGTGGATATCACTGTGCGCCTTGCGGACCCCTACCAGGAGACCGACACGTTGCGGCTGGATTAACAGTCCTGCCGCACTTACGTTGTGGCCCAGTCCAGTAGATGACTTATAGACAGTGAAGCGGCCTTCCAGTTCAACCTGGCGACCCTGACCACAAGACTCCACACCAAAGAGCTTCCCCTTTACCAAAACAAGCCATTGGAATCTTAAACCTTTATTAGCCCCGACACAGAGCGACAGCACTTACCTTCTGATGGGATTATGGGTTCTTTTCAGGTTGTGTGGAGTTCAAGTTCCTGTTACCATCTCCGTGCTCCAGAAAATGGTGGGTCACAACAGCGAGCCCCATTGGGGAGATAGCCACAGCCAAAACCATGAACACATTAATGCTTTTGGTTTCGAGGTGACAGGGGCTTGCTTCTGGAGAAGCAGAGGGGGATTTCTTTTCTGGTATCATGGCTTATTGTGGGAAGTAAAAGCGACCACGCCTTTGCTCCTTCGGGTTTCTGTAGATTCCAGTCGTATTTCCCAATCCCAAACCTTACCCTGAGGCCGTCCACTCAGCGGAGCGCGCGGAGGATGGCGCCCTGGATCCAGGCCAGGCGGTTAAAGCTCGGTTTCTTGACCTTAACATCCAACCGCGCTACTACACCCTAAACGAGCACCGAGCCCCTACAGTACTGGAGGGTTTAGGGTTTAATTAGGGTTTAGGGTCGAAAAACGCCCGTTTAACACCCGTTATAGCCGTCGTGGAGCATGGTACAACCCTCTCAAACTTTGTAAAACGCCTTCCCCCGACCATGAACCCTAAACCCGAAACCCTTTACCAAACCGTTTTCTTGGACGCCGCAGGAGAGGTCTACTATACAGCACCAGCTCGAATCTTAGAAGTTCGCTGCGGGCAGCCGTGTTGCCGTCGTTTCGGATTTAGGGGCTTAGGGATCAGGGGTTAGGGTTTTCAGACTATCGGGGGCTTATGAGTTTAGGGTTCACGGATTTAGGGGTTTAGGGTTTAGGGTTTTAGGGTTCATGGATTTAGGGGTTTAGGGGTCTAATGTAGGAACATGGTTAAGAAACCTTGGGCCTTTATTCGGGATCCTACCATTTCTGGGTTATAGGCCCAGGGTTTCTTAATCAGGTTCCTACATTAGACTTTAGGGTTTCAGGGTTTAGGGTTAGACTGTAGGGTTTCAGGGTTTTGGGGTTTTGGGTTCAGGGGTTTAGGGGTTCAGGTCAGGCGATGTAGAGAGTAGTTAAGGCGTATGTGGCAGGGACAGCTCAACCCCCTTGCAGGACAAAGGAGGAAAAGTTACCGCTATTTTTCACCACAGTTCAACAAACCGTAACAAAACACAAGTGACAAACATCTCTCCACATCCGTGGTAAACGTTCACATTGCTTCACTTAGTGTCCTCTGACATCGCTACTTTGCTAATTACTATGTCACTAAACCCTTGCTGCCACTCCAGTGCTTCATGCATAACAGTCGGCAGCTAAACCCCTGGTCTATCCAAGTAAGCCCAAAGCTCGCATGAAGTTCAGAATTAAGCATCCGAGGGCCACCTAAAGCCTCCGGCCCTAAACCGCTAAACAACACCCAAAACGCTATAGCGCCTTGAACCGTAGGCCTTGTAATGCAATCAGCACGGCTAGTCCCCATATATATATATATAAAGATACAATGAATCCCCACGATACCCCAAACTCTACTCAACTTAGTTACTTGCTAGCTGAGTGGATACACTTTACACTTTTGGGGGATAATATTACCCACTATCAAACTGAAAGTGTACACGTTTTGGGGGCCTATGAACTCAGCAACTAAGGTTATTGGGGACCCCCAGTGTAATTATGCCACAATGACCCTTTGACCCTGAGGCTTTTCCCCATACACTAGCCAGGGTTCTTTTGAAGAGTTTGGAAAGCTAACTACAGTAGAAGCCAGAAAGTTGGAACATCATTATCCTCGTGCCCTTAAAGTAAAGTATTGGGAATCGCAGTAAGAATCATCCAAAATCAATGTTCCAATTTTTTAGGGTTCACTATAAGAGTCAACTTGAGCTGATGTTGCGGCTTCAGGATTTTGGTAGAAGTCGGAGTGTGGGCTGAAGGGTTCAGAGTTGGCAGAGTCCCCAAACCTTAGACCCTATACCCCCAAGCCAAAAAACCCTAAAGCCCTAAACCCTAAAAAGCCTGAACCCTAGAACTCTAAGCCTTAAAACCGTATAAACCCGCATGTGTTCCTCGTGTGTTTGACTGTGGGTTCCCCTTTACAGCTACCTAATACCAGCACGGGAGTCCTGTTTTTGCCTAGGTTTCTGGTGATGCCAGTTTAGGATTTGCGGAGTTTAGGACCTGCATGTTTTCGGGTCTCGAACTCCGAGTTTAGGGCTGGCTTGCTGCAAGTTTCCACAATGGCTACATACAGTCGGTAATGTGTTTTCGTCATTATGAGGTACCTTCCCATACTTCCTGAATAAGAATGTAAACCCAGGCAATGTTCTTCTTGCAAGCCTGCTGGCTGGAGCCGCTCCTGTCATGTTTCTTCCTGGTGCCAAAGCCGGAATGCTTAATAATGCTTTCCCACTATACGTAGTCCCCAAAATTACTGAGTTTCATTGTAGACCGAACCTATTCCAAGTATCTAGGGCATGAAACGCCACACCCGCAACCCGTCTCAGGCTCAAATGCCCCTGAGATCTTTTTATAACTACCTTAACCCTGAAGTACCTACCTTTGTAAGGACTTATATAAAGAAATCATAATAAGGAACCCTAAAAAGGTAGGTTCTTCAGGGTTAAGGGGA